>OY757929.1:5247749-5525249 GCA_963585895.1 Sepioteuthis lessoniana | reverse complement strand
TCTTGGTGAACCTGCGAACTTTTCAGTGACCCTCGTAAGACATTAGGAATAAAGGCTTCTCGAGGCAAGAAAGGTGTGAGTTTTGTCCGTAGCATATTCTATATTCGTTTCCAATGCGCACTCTTCCTTGCGGTCGTGGAAGTGACGACCCGATTGGTTTGGTTTGGTTTCTTTGTTTAATGGCATATCAACTCTTTTTAGGTTATTTAATGCCAAAGCAATTCTCCTAGAATAACAGTAGTGGTACTATTTAACCCATAGCTGGGAGGATAAGGAGGTTCATACCTTTCCCAAGGGTATTTGCCCGAAAGTGAACGTAATAGCGCAACTGGAGTACGAACTCGCGTACTACGATTCCACAGTCCATCGCTTTAACCATTACACCACGAGGACACCCCCCTGTGACGACCCGATTAAAATGCAGCACCAATCAACTTTTATTAAGATGAAAATGAATACTAGTCAAACAATAATAATAATAATAGAAGTGGGGTTTTTATGGATTATCTATGTAATATAGAGAATCCACAAAAAACTCTTCTATTATTAAACATCAAAATTTGTTAATATATCTCTAAACAAAGTCACCATTTCGCAAAACAAAGGTCTACATGCGTCCCAGAATAATGTACAAATAAAAAAAAAACGGTTCCAGTATCCGTATCCATAGAATACCGATATTCTTTTAATCCAGATACAATTTTTGCCACAAAGAGAAGTCTTAAAGAAAACTTGGTTTGATTTGGTTTCTTTGATCAATGGCATATCAACATTCATGGGTTATTTAAAGTCAAAACCATCCATGTACAAGAAAGAACAGGAGAGTTACTATTTAACTCGTAGATGGGACAGAAAAGTTGTTGAGCACCTACATAAATAGAAGACTGAAGCATCACCCGCAGGCAATTAAAATAAGAATAAAGATTATGACACGTATGGTCATCATTTTCTATTAAATATCTTTACGTAACTTGGTAATACATTCTGGAAAGCTTCGCAGTCTGAAAAAAATACAACAGTACAGTTTTTTTTTTTTACAGAAAAACACTTATGAGTATAAAATTACACACAAAAAATGCATAAAATCTTGCTGAAAGTGAAGTTTTAAAAAAAAGTGCCTATTTATTTTGTATCTGGGCAACGTCGGGTACGTCGTCTAGTCTCTATATTGCTCAAATTCTCATTCAAACACTTAATAGTTAAAACAAGCCTCATTTAGCACATGATTAAGCCACGTCACTGACTAATTTTTTCGTCGTTTTTTTTAGCCATATTAAATCTTTAAAAACAATTCAGAAAACTTTTTCTCCAGAAATTAGCTGAGAACAATCAAAAAGTAATTCTTGCATTAAATTGCATCCGTAGGTAAGTCTCGAGTTCAGGAGCTCTAGGGAAATAGTCTCATGCCTTTTTCACTATTAATCCGAGACCCACACTAACTAGGAGTGATAGTATCTGTTAGGGCTCATTGGCCCAATGGGTAGAGTGTTAGCCAATGGTCCGGGAGACCTGGGTTCAATCCCAGATCGAGTCATACCAAAGACTTTTAAAAAATTATACTTGATACCTCCTTGCTTAACACTCAGCAATATAAGGTACGTATCAAGGGTAAAGTTGAGCAATCCAGGGAAAGGAGTAGTGCCCTCCCCTACACCTCGGTGTAGTAGCTATTGAAAAGGGAGCCTTCGAGTCACCCTTGATGACAGTTGCCAACTTTACTTACTTTACTTATATACCTGTATATAAATCATTAATATTAAATAGGTATATAGTTTCACGTATTTCTGAGTGCAAATTGTTTGTATCAAGTTTTGGTATTAAATGATCCATAAAGAGGTGCTCATGACGTAACGATTATCATCGTAAAAAAATGGACCCGGCAACCCGAATTCAAACCTTGAACGAGGCTGTTTGCATTTCACATAGCATTAATACAGCTGAGAAATGCATGAATCCAACTATTCTCACTTCAGCTATGGGTAAATAGTAGGGCAGACTAAGCTCCTTAATCTTAGTATGGCAACCAGTCTAGGAAAGCTGAATTCAAACCGGTTGTAGACATGGAGAGGGATGAACTCTACGAGGCTATTCGTGCTTAAGTTACGCAACACGATTAGCGCCCTGCTCCCGACCAAACTTCTTATGAGCTGATATTCTGTTAAAAAAATGAATTAAATCAAACTTAACATCCTGGTATCAAGGGTTCAAAAGAAATTGCTGGAAATTTGAGGCTCGACTCGACTGAACATTCCAGAAAAAAGAAACCACGGAGATATTTGATAAGAAAGCAGAAGTGTATGATTTTGATCAGATCTAATGGTGATCAGAAATTGAGTTAGTATGAAGGAACAGTGGGGAATCACATGTTAATACCGAAGTGCCTTGAGGTATTCAGAATATTTTCGCGCTTAATATGACGACGGTATATCGATTCTAGTGGAAAAATGGAGCGAAAACCGGCGTGTCAATAATTGATAATTACTTGCGCGGCAAACCTTATTCCCAAACTTTTTTATTTTTGATGGAGAAGCTGATAATAAAATGATTAATGAAGGAACATTGTATACATGTTTTTTTTTTATTAATATATTATTTTGACATTTGAGATCACCCTGGTCATCAATGTAACATTGTATAGGCTTTTAAAAACTGATCATATACTTGATTCATGGCGCCAGTCAATACTCATTATTATGATAGCTGATGAATATATCTATTCACTATTGTGATAACTTAGCATCGTGCATTATATATATATATATATATATATATATATATATATATATATATATATATGTGTGTGTGTGTGTGTGTGTGTGTATGTGTGTGTGTGTGTGTGTGACGAATATATACGGTGGCTAATAAAATCGCTTTTTTTAAAAATTACCTTTTAAAAATCAAACGGTCGGTATAAATCATTTCCGTTTTTTTTTTTTTTGTATCGATCATCAGGTTCAATACTTACAGTCACACAAAAAAAATCTTATGTTGATTATTCAGTGATAAACGTTTTAAAAAAGTAATTTTAAAAAGCGATTTAAGCACTCTTTATTTGTAATAAAAGCAAATTGCATTATATTTATACTTTTTTCTGAAAAATTGAGAAGTTGATAGGGAAGTAAATGGCGGGAATTTAAAACTTTTCTTTATAAGAATATTAGTCCTTAAAGGATTATATAGAGAAGAGCTAGATTCAAATTGGTAGCACTTATTAGGGTTCTACCTATGGGTCAAATAGATTAGTATTAAATAGGAATACTTGAAATCATATAAAAATATGTGCGATTTATTTGTATTAAGTACAAATACTTAATTGCATAGAACTGTGTGTAAGAAAATTATTATTATTATTAATATAGGAAAAGTTACTTGAAACGATATAATTGTGTATAAATTATTAGTATCAGCTAGGAATATTTGAAATTATATAACTGTATTCAAATTATTTGAATCAAATTTCTGCAGTAAATAACCAATGATGGGTTGAAATGTCGTTAAACTAAACCGAAAAAAAACAAACAAAAAAAAACAAAAACAAACAAAACAAAACAAAAAAAAGCAAAACTAAAATCCGGGTACCATTTATCTAAAAAAAATCATCTTTCTATAAAAAAATTATTTGGTGTTTACTAACTTCTAGAAGATACTTCATACATATATACATACATAAGTAAGGTTCGCTTTTCAATAGCTACAACACTGAGGTGTAGGGAAGGGCGCAACTCTTTTCCCTGAATTGCTCCATTTACCCTTGATCGGTATCTTATAATGCTACGAGTTATACCAAAGACTCATCAAGTACCATTTTTTGAGTCTTTGGTATACCTCGACCTGGGATTGAATCCGGGCCATTGGCGAACAATTATGCCAATCAGATGGCAATGCCAGGTATCTTTCCAAATATATATATATATATATATATATATATATATATATATATATATATATATATATATATTCCCTTAGGGATATCTGGCGCTAGCCAGTGTAAAAATGACTTCATATATGACAATACTAATGGCACGAAGAGTTTTCTATAAGTTGAATGGCTCAATCGGATGGGGCTGTAGAATACACCGATTGTAACTCTGCAGAGGGGTAGGACCCCCTCCCAACGAGTGTCCTGGATATGAGGCTAAACAATCTGATGGCGAGGTTTCAGTAATACAGAAACTTCGGGAAATGTGGAGTACCCCTTCATTGCAATCGCTCCCAAGTCTACTCTGGCCCAGAGTGGTACCACCTGATAGGGTCCTATCTATGGGTCAAATAGAAATAAACTGTGTACTTATGCTAAATTGAATTGCTTGAAATAGAATTGTTTTGGCATTTAACTGTGTAAATAAAAACTATACTGATAATAAAATGAATTGTTTGAAATAGGATTGTTTAGATGTATAAAAATGGATTTGATATTAAATAACCTACAATGGTTGATGTGCCATAAAACAAAACAAAACCTATATGTTGAACATCATACAAGTTGTGTTTTCTTATACGTTGAAGATATTTTAAAAGTCCGTTTTCATGCACAATTTTACAAATAAAATGAATCATTCCAATGGTTAAGAAAAGCTGTAATCACAATTTAAAAAAAAAATTTTCTGACAAATTCAAACTTCATTTGCACAATTACATTCATTTTCGGACTAATGCCCTTGGGGAAAGGTATGAAACCCCTTATTCCCCCACCCTCTATTACGGGTTAAATAGTATTACTGATGTTCTACAAGGATGGCTTTGACATTAAAAAACCCACGAAAGTTGATATGCCAATAAACAAAGAAATTAAACCACTCTCTTCATAAAGATTTTGCTCTTCATTTAATAATTACCAAAAGTCTTCTTGAAATTCAACATTTAGTCGATTCTTGGTAAAGGAATTTTCCATTGATGTATTTTACGCGTAAGAACTTTTTAATACTATATTTATACTGTGTAAAAGAGTTTTCCAACAAAGTATATCTGATTCTATATTGTTTCCTAAGAAACTTTATACCAGATTTTTCTCTAATATTTCTTACTAATTTCATAAAATAAAATAAAAATAAAATCCATACAAATTTGGGGATGTTTTTAATCAGGTGCTTAAGAAATTCCAAAAGTTCATGTTCATACTCTTTTGAATCCAGTTCCACATTAACTGAATATCAAATTGTCATTTAAAACTAAAGTTAATATTTAAATTAATGAAATGACTTTTAATTTAATGGCTTCACGAAAAAAGGCTTCTGATAAAAAGAAGATTGCGTAAAAATGTAAATCTATTAAAAATAGATGAAATGAGGGTTTGTTTAAAAAAGAACATATATTTCAAAATGAATGTGTGGCAGTATCGTTCGCGGTTTGCGATTTTCCGACTGTTATCCAGGCATTCATGTACACACATACATATACACTACGTCTAGGACCATACACACCTCTACTGATATAATTGCAGTCACATGCATACACATACATATACGTTACACCATACTCATATAGATACACTCGCAACCATACGTACGCATTACTGCACATAGAGTTCAAATCCTGGACGAGACTAATTGCATTTCACTTTGCACTAATACCCCTGGGAAAAGTATGAATCCAATTATTCTCCCTCCAGCTATGGGTAAAATAGTAGAGCAGACTAAGGTCTTCAGCCTTGGTGAGGCAACTAGACTAGGAGAAGGAAAACTCTGAATTCAAACCTGTTAAACTCCGCTTAAAAATTGACCTTGTGTCATATCCTGCCCGAGCGGAGGGGTTGGTAAATATGATATGATTACTGCATAAACACTCAGAAATTTTTTAAAAAGCCATAGAGTCACACATCTTTCCCAACCATTTTTGTAGATTATGTCAAATTACAAGAAAAACAATGAAAATTAAACATGAGCGTTTTTTACGTACCCTCCAACAACACACAACCTGAGGAGTTTTAATCGCTCCACTTAAATAAAAAGCTGGGAGATTTTAATTCATCATCATCTTGTTGTGCCGCCAGCACGGACATCCCTGGCCCTCTCTCGCCACTTCTCCCTATCGTTCATCGCTTCTGGCTGGTCCTCAGGGCTACATCCCGTATCCTCACAGAGCTATTGTGTGTAGGTTCGTGCTGGTCTCCCTGCTTTTGCTTGGCCATGTGAGGGGGGTCCATAGGAGAACATCACTTATGAGCTCGTCCTCGCTTCTCCAGCAGTGTCCTGAATTTCTGGTTCGTCTAGCTTGGATAGTTTTCGTGATGGGAGGTAGGTGGCCGTACAGATGGTGCTTTGCGGGGTGTTGCCTCCATGACTTGTTCAGAATTGCTCGCAGCATTCTTGTGTAGTTGCCGTCAAGCTTTTTTTCCATCCGTTTAGCCAGCGTCCATGTAGTGCATCCATATAGAAGTATCGACACAACCGCTGCTAGGAAGAAACGGCGTTTCATTTTATCAGTCAGGTCTGACTTCCATATGACTGATAACCTATTGATAGTTGTCCATGCTTTTGCTAGTCGCGTGTCGATGTCTTTTTCGGTTGATGAGACACTGCATCCTAGGTAGGTAAACTTGTCAGCTAGTTTCAGAGAGCTACCGCCTAGTGTGGAAATGTCGCCTGTTCGTTCCAGACTATGCAGTAGGCTTTCGGCTTGGACGGGTATATTTGCCAGAATCACTATGTCATCAGCGTAGTCGGCGTCGGTAATTGTTTTTGCGGGGTACCTTCTGCTTCTTTTCTTTGTCAGCTCGAAACGGTTTTCTTTGATTTTATCAATCGATGTTCTAAGCACGTAGTCTAGACAGATGATGAAGAGGTATGGGGCTAGCGTGTCTCCTTGCAGTACTCCAGCTACAATGTCGAAGTAGTCTGTGTCTCTATCCGGAGAACGTACTTTCACTTTGGTGTTTCAATAGAGAATCATTATAGCTGCGACGGTCTCTTTAGGTATGCCGTACACAAAAAATAGAATAACATAAAATAAAATAAAATAAATGAAAATAAAAAATTGAAAATAATGAACTCATGTAGTTTGATCACTCACTCGACAAAAAACAATGACTTGAGGGTGTTTGATTATTCCTACTTAACTGAACTTGGGTAGTTTAATCATACACACTCCTTACAAAAACAATCTTTTACATAATAGGTCGGTAAGATTTATTTTTGACATGTCGTGTCACATTTAAATTAGGTCCTGAGGCATTAAGTTATTGGAAAAATACCAGAGTCGACGAGTTTGATGGACAGCAGTTAAACTCTAGGTTAATCTGAGACCACGGCTCTGATTGGATGGTTTCAGTCAAGTGACTAAAACGGCTCGAGAGTTAGAATAAATTAGTGAGAAATGCTCAAAACGAGAAGTCGAATCGCTCCATTCTCGCACTTAGTACAAACTCTCCGTTTAGACTGAGTGGATAACGATTCAAAGTCGTCAAGAAATAAAAAGAGTAAAATGTACGCATGAAGTTGTGGTTGTCTTTCCATTCCTTATCAACGAACAAGACCAAGGGTGGCAACAAATCCTAAAGGTTTTAACTCTAATTCACAATAAAAACCTGGAGGTTTTTCAACCACCTTCTAAAAAGAAATCTGGAGAATTTTCAACATAAACCCATAAAAAATCCGGTAGGACATTTAAATCTCCTTCAATAAAGAATACCCACTGTAATTGTGGCACGATAATGAGCATTAATATATATATATATATATATATATATGGATGATTATGTGTGGGTCTCTCTGTGTGTTCGTGGATGGGTTGCCAAAGAAGGGATCTTATCTTCGGCATCTTTGACCGGCGTCAGAGTGTCTAGAGGGACCTCTTTGTCTACTTTGGCGCGAAGACCACACAAAGAGCCGTGGCCACGAAAACCTGCGAGACTGGAAGAGAAGGACGAAGGACGTCAGTCAGAGGGTCAATAAGTCAAGAATGAGACTCCGGAGCGGTCAGTTGGAAGTGAGACTCCGAAGCAGGGAGTTGCAAAGTTAGGACGATGACCAGATGAGGCAGCATTTTTAGTAGCTATATGAGATTTTCACTGAGTTATCGCGAAAGCCATATGAACATACATATATAGATTGTTAAAGTGTCAACTTCACTTTGTAATTCTAAATCCGTGTTTGTTTCTTCCTTCCACCTTCAGTCGGTTGTTTGATCTTTTTCTTTTTTTTTTTTTTTTGTACAACATGGGAAATGCCCACACGGCCGGGTGTAAGAAGAAACAATGGCGTTCACAGCACTAGACGAACGGCCAAACCAAAAAAAAAAAAAAAACCCGCCGTTTGAGGTATTGTTTCATATAATATTTCGAGAGTAATTTCCCTCGCGACTCGAAGCATCAATGAATCTCCACAGTGTATTTAGTACAGCGCTAGTGGTGCCTGTGGTGTAATGGTTATCGTCGTAGGAAATGGACACGGCGACACGAGTTCAAATCCTGGACCAATCTAATTGCATTTCACATAGCACTAATACCCTTGGGAAAGGTATGAATCCAATTATTCTCCCTCCAGCTATGGGTAAATAGTAGGACAGACTGGGTTCTTCAACCTTGGTGAGGCAACTGGTCTGTTAAACTCCGCTTAAAAATTGACCTTGTGTCATATCCTGTCCGAGCGGAGGGGTTGGTAAATATGGATTTAGTACCGCGCCAGGAAATAATATCTTCGAGAAGCGTCTACACTCACAACGCCTAATGAAATGAACCCAGAGCAATTTCCACCAACCACGCAAAAAATGTAACAAAATAAGCATATCATAGACAAAATTTAAGTATCCCTGTAGCACCGGAGCTGACCTCTTCTAACCTTTGAACACTCACCATCACCAGACGCGTGTCCTCGTGGTGTAATGGTTAAAGCGATGAACTGCGGAATCGTAGTACGCGAGTTCGTACTCCAGTCGCACTATTACGTTCACTTTCGGGCAAATACCCTTGGGAAAGGTATGAACCCCCTTATTCTCCCTCCAGCTATGGGTAAATAGTAGGACGGACTAGGTTCTTCAGCCTTGGTGAGGCAACTAGTCTAGGAGAAGGAAAACTCTGAATTCAAACCTGTTAAACTCCGCTTAAAAATTGACCTTGTGTCATATCCTGCCCGAGCGGAGGGGTTGGTAAATAGTACCATCACCAGACGCGTCAATACATCTGACCTTCAAACATTTCACCCTCCCAATAAATTGAACCACCCTCGCACAAAACCTATAAAAATAATACAAGAATATTACAGAGGAATCATGACTATCCACGCACAACCGGAAGCGTCTGTTTACCAGACTTTTCAAGATTACAACGTCTCCTCATAAAATCAACTCAAGGATTTCAATCCCCTCAGCACAAAAAAAATTGAAACAAAGATATTGTAGGGAAGCTCTAACCATCCACGCACTACCGGAAGCATCAATTCGCCTGACTTTTCAAGATTTTACCCTTCCAATGGAATGAAGGAATTTCCAATCGAAACGAAATAAGCTTGGAAAGATTTGAATCAAACCAAAAAAAATCTATTGAAGATCTTAACAATTCTCAGTGAAAAAGATAAAATACAATAAAATAAAACAAAAGGAATAAATAAAATGGAGCGAGTGAAAGTTAAACGAGGTCTCATTAGTTCATCTTCTTTCTTAAACTATCTCTTGTCTCTGCACGCCTCCCCTACTAAAACCCCTATCCATCCAATCTCACATTGACCAGTACGATTTATCTTGAAGCTAATACCACGTCATTCTTCCATCGGGACACTCCACCCACCGGTGCTCCAGTTGCTCGCATCCCAACCCCTTAATCTTCTTGGATCCGGGTTGGTTTCTTTAATCCTCTTTCGGGTGAGCAGTCCTTCCACAGATGGATTAGGTGGCCACAACCCTAGCAACACTTAGTAAGAGAAAAGGGCTCCGTTTTCTTTTTCATAACTCGACCACCTCGATCCATGTATTCAACTCTTGATTCCGCTGACCACTCCCTTGAATATATGGAGCACCGAATTTTGGAAAAGAAAACCGCCAAGAACCAAAATACCTATGAAAATCACAAAAAATAGTACTTTT
Source organism: Sepioteuthis lessoniana (assembly GCA_963585895.1). NCBI lineage: Eukaryota > Metazoa > Mollusca > Cephalopoda > Myopsida > Loliginidae > Sepioteuthis > Sepioteuthis lessoniana. Next base: position 5,515,235 of record OY757929.1, on the reverse strand, counting down.
GTCTACTGACCCCTGTCCTTACTATTACTCAAGATTTCAGTTTATGAACATTTCAAAAACTAACCGTTTCATTCCCATCGACAAATTCTTCTCTTTCAATTAGTTATTGAAATCTGTCGACCTCTCTAACTTGTTTAGCTATTCTTTTGTACTACTATACACACACAAACACACACCTACACGTCCCCTATACTCTCTCTCTCTCATACACACACACACACACACGAACAGATACTTTCGCACCCACTATGCCTATACACATATACATACGCATAGAGATACCCTTGCGACCATACCAATATATGCATTAAGAGCCGAAAGTGCCACTAACTTATGTTTTGAAAATTAATACAATAAAATCTTGACATTTCTTACATAATTTGGATCTGCGTAGATCGGTTTGGTTTGGTTTGTTTAATGGCATATCAACCTTTGTGGGTTATTTAATGCCAAAGCCGTACATATAGAAGGATAGTAGCAGTGTTGTTTAACTTATAGTTGGATAGATAAGAGGTTTCATACTTTTGCCAAGGGTATTAGTCCAAAAGTGAACGTAATAGTGTCTGTGTGGGTCGTTATTTAATAATCCAAAGAAATTTCTGAAAACACAAAAAACAAACAAACAAATATTACTAGCGTTAGATTTTATACCATAACTCCAATAAATATTTGAGAGAAAATATTACCAGATCTAAATTGTTTTCAAAGAGAAATCAGAATTTTCTATTATTTTTTTTTCTTACCTATGACAAAGAATCCGTAGATAAAATAAAAATTCCTGCAAGTTTATAATGTTTTCTTAAAATAGAAAACATTATAAACTTGCAGTAAAGTAAAGATTACGAATTGAATTTTTACGACATCATTTTCAAGGGAAGAGATTTTAAAAACTTTAGTGTATTTAAAATTTCTTTACTTGAAAATTTTTGCAATATCTTGGACTGGAAATTCTAGATTTTTTTCTTCTGTTGTTTATACCCTTTCAGGACTTTGAATGATAATTTTGTGTGTGACAGAGTACCACCCTGGCATCGGGTAGGGGTTATTGCATGTTGGGACACGAATAGTGAGTGTGCAGCGTTAAAATCCGATAATGATTTTGAAAATATGACCACCATCGAACAAGGTAAAAAAATTAACCACTAAGTAGCAGCTATGGACATGAAAAGGGAAAAAAATTGTCACAAGTTTAATGGGTGATAGGCACTGAATTGTTTGATTTAAAAGTTATGTTCAGATTTAAAGAGGGCTGGTCTTTGATAAAATAGTACACGATTAAAAACTTCTTAGGCGATCAAAGTAGGTGGAGTTTCTTTCATAGAGAAGAAATCGGCCTTTTTGATTGGTCCAGGTAGGAGTGGCTTCTGTTAAGTGAAGGTGAATATTGTCAGAAAGTATCTATTATTTGATCCCTTTCTTCAGTCTGGAGGTGAGAGTCGGCCAAAGTAGACTAAGAAGAAGAGATTCAGCATCACCATCGCCAAAATTAAGTACTGACCAGGAAGAATTTTGTAAATGGACTCTTTTCTTTGTGTATAAGTAAGTAAAGTTGGCGACCGTAGTCGAAGGTGACCCGAAGGCTCCCTTTTCGACAGCTACTACACCAAGGTGTAGGGGAGGGCGCTACGCAATTCCCTGGATTGCTCCACTTTACGCTTGATCCGTGCCTTATAATGCCGAGTGTTAAGCAAGGAGGCATCAAGTACCATTTTTTGATTCTTTGGTATGACTCGACCTGGAATTGAACCCAGGTCTCCCGGGACATTGGCAAACACTCTAACCATTGTTCGATAATTTCTATAAAGTTGTTCCAGTTCTGATCTAACCGTGTAAAGGATGCAAGAGACATTAGTTATTACATCACGCAAAGGACCTGATATACTCGAGCGGACACAATGAATTATCCTAGGGTTACATCTCTAGATCTCGCCTTTACATGAAAACACCAGTTTTGGTCGGCAAATGAACGAGATTTGATTCTTAAACAAACAGGGCTGTCTAAGGGTTGTAATTTACACCTGGAGGCGCCCAGGGCTACCAAAGGGTTGTAATTTACTAAGCTTTTTGCTTAGATGCGGCACACGGCCGTATGAATGGGACACCCAATGAGACTCGAACTCATTCGTGAAAGAATGCTAGTCTAGCTTGTTAACCATTACACCTCCTCCCGAGTATACCAAAATTCATTTCAACAGAACTTATTGATATAAAGTTAGCATAAAAACTCGTTTTATCGGTGAACATACAAACAACTTTTATATATATATATGTGGTCGAATTGACGGGTAAAATAATATATTCTGTTGTGACCCCGGAAAGGGTCACTAATGAAAACACAAACACAAATATTAGATAACAGATTATATTACACAAGAAAGATAGAGTTACATAGAAAACACCGATTTTGATCTGCCTCCCTGGCAGCGAAATCTCTCAGTACTAATAACGGCGAGAAGAGTCCATTATGGTAAGATGGGTAAGGCTCCCACAACATATTCATGTCATAAATTTCTATTGGAAAAATTATTGTTTGGAATTTTTGGAGAACATCTACATTTGTGAATTTTGATAGCTTATATTTTGGTACGTTGGGATATCGAAAATGTCAGAAGGAATAGTCATCATCTAGAAATTTGGGGGTACAAATTCTACAATGTGTAAAAATAAAAGCTCTCAAAATTCACAAACATAAATGTTCTCCAAAAATTTGAAACAATAAATTTTCGAATAATGGTTTATTACGTGGATATATTATTTTACCTAAACACCCTCGAGAAAAAAAACTTTAAAAAAACTAGGAATTAAAATAGCCCCCAACTCTTCAAAGACAATAAAGAATTTAATAATAAAAATAACAATACCCACATCAAATCTCGGGTGGAAGTTTACACTATCCAAATCAGAATAGTGATAAATAACATGTGGGTGAAACATCCCATTATCTCCAAAAAGGAACTTATGAACATAAAAGGTATTTGAAAAGAGGAAATACAAATAATATTTTGGTCAGACATAATTTAGAAACTAATTACAACTTTGATTTTCATGACTCTAAAATATCAGTTTAAAAAAAAAACGCTGAGAAATTGTTGAATCTAGTCACATTGAATCTAGTATTAATCGACAATACTATTAAACAGAGACCCGCCTCTTTCAATTTATCTCCTTCATTAAATTAAAGCTAAAATGTTACCAAATTCCTTATTCAAAATAATTTGGTTTCATCGTTAATATATACTTAGATAAACTGATTGATGGCTCAAACAAACTGAGAAAGAAAGAAACAGACATACATTGATAGAAACAGACATACATTGCCACACCTGGCGCTACCAAGCAGCTTTTGCCACCGGACAGGGTATTAAGAGAATCATATATATATATATATATATACGCCAGATCAATTAAGAGCAGAAACTACATTGGACGTTAATCTTCATTTTTAGTGTGCAGTTTGTGATTAAAAAAAAACGCGTTTACTTTCAGCGGTTGATGTTATTACGCGTTTACAGTAACCGTTTCTTACGTAATCACACGGGAAAGGTGGTTCCGCGTGTATTTCCTTCATGCTGAAAACTTCTCGCTTTCGACCAAATCCAACTTGATGCATATTGCGCCGCGGTCTGAAGACGATTTGAGGCAACTTTCAAACTGCGGCCAGTGATTCCTATTTTTGAAAGAAACGAAATGACTGAGTGTCCTATAAAACCACGACAACCAACCTCAATAGGAATCACATCGCATATCCAACCCTTTTCCATCTGATATGATATAATTTTTAAAGGAAATACGTTACAATTTTTGTAAACAAAATTCGAACGCTAATTAAATCACCTAGGTTTGAAACAAAACGCCACTAACGGAAATAGGATGTTTATAACTTTATCATTTTTTCGTTTCATTTAACAATTCATACAGCATCATGAAGGTTTAATATTTTCACATTTTGTTGTATAGTGGCTCGTACCCCGTGACTTCCGGTATCGTGGAAGTATAAAAGACAACGTGTCTCTTAAGCACGGGGTGGGGCAGAAGCAGAAAGAGAAGCAGAGAGACACAGCTCTGAAAGGACGTCGATCAGTAGTAAGACCAACTTCGGACGTAACACCAAAAACGCGAGACTTATAATACTATTTATTCCCTTAAATTTACATTAAGGAAGGCATGAAGCCTTAAAGTTTTATGGGGGGGGAGGAAGGAACCGGTCATGTATTTCTATATATTCTAAAGGAACCTAACTAGCCACATTCACCGACCCAGACTTATAATACTAGTCGGACTGTAAAACTTGAGTTAATAAACAATTAACTTTATTTTCATTGTGTATTTTTTCCTTACCACGATACAACACATTTAAAAACCGATCTCTCTCTCTCTCTCTCTCATATATATACATAGCGAATTGTGAGCGAATTTCAAATGACGTTTATGTTCACTTATCACAAATTCCCAATCCTCTGTTCTACCGCTAGTAGGGGTTGGAAAAAAGAAAAATAAGATAAATAAAATAAGTTCAAAAGTGTAGAAATTCCCAGAAGCCCCTGACAGGAAGTGGGAGCGGCGCATGCCCAAAGAAAGATCTACATAATTGAACGCTGGGACAAACCACTCTTTCGTAACTACTTAATCTCCGCAGACAATACCAGCAAAACGCTATTAGCTGGATAAAGACCAATAACGAAATATAACAACTGACATTGCGCCTGCGTGTTTTATTTTGTTTTCACTTTACAAAGAAAAATATTTCGATTTTATTATATTAAAACCTCATTACTGCTATTATTCAACGCCCTTTAAAGCAGAGAGTTGATACTACATTAAAGCTGTTGAAATATTCACAGTGACCTTATCGTCTGTTTTTCGTAAAATATAAAAACGGGTTACTGGAAGTTTGACATCGTTCATGTAAATAATTGTCTAAGCTTGGGTTTAAAACTACATTACGTGCTTCTATAATGAATATTTGTCACTTATATGGTCACATAACCTAAGGTCGTCGAACTATCATGCTGAGTATTTTTCTTTCATGACATCTCTCGAGACAACAGGAGTTACTTGGCAGACTGACAATAATAGTAATAATAATCAACTCGTATTGATATCATGGATTCCCTTGGCTCTCTTGCCATCCGTTCTTATCGACCATCACTCTTGGCAGGTCCTCTGGATCACATCTAGTGTCTGCACAGAGCTGTGAGTCCATGGTTGTTAGCCAACACTTGTGTATCCACATGTAGGAGTATGTGGGGAAAACGTCGCTTATGAGTTTTTATCCGCTTCTCCAGCAGTGCCCAGCATGTCTTGCCCATCTTACTTGGATGGTTTGTAAGATGGAAGGTAAGTGGCTGACCAGCTGCTGTTTTGTAGGGTGCTGCTTTCACGATTTGTTCAAAATACCATGCAGTATCCTTGTATAGTTCCCATCTAGCTTTTTCTCTAAACATTTCGTTAGAGTCCAGGTGGTGCAGCCATACAGTAGTGCTGACACAGCCACAGCTTGGTAAAAATCTCGTTTTATTTTATCAGAGAGATCATATTTCCACATAATCAATAACCTGTCACAAGCGGTCGGACACCTCGGGTGGTATAATGATTAACAAGCTAGAGTAGCAAACTTTCACGAGGGAGTTGGATTCTCATTGGGTGCTCACTCATACGGCCTTGGGCCACATCAAAGCAAAAAGCTTAGTAAATAACCTGTCAATAGCAGTCTATGTTTTTTTTATATGGATATGTTGACAGTCGATGAGATATTGTTGTGTAATATAATTGCGGAGGGATTTCGTTTTATATATCTTGCCTTTCGGTTTAGTTAGGCTGAGAACCTTTCGCTTAGTGCATGGGTTAGTTAGGTGCACACGTTGAGCGCAGGTGTTCACGCACGCGCAGGGCGGATGAGACAATCAGAGATATCACAATAAAAACCCCAGATAGGAAATGTGACCGGGGGACGTGAATAACGTCATGCCTGGAAGCGCTGAGGATTTTGAGATTTGAAAAAAAAAAACAGTTGAGATTCAGACCTGGGCGAAGCCAGACGACTTTGTGCGCTACGGGCGCCGCGAGTTGGTTGGGTGAGTTGAGAGTTGAGATTCGAGTCTAGAGGAAGCAAGTCGATTTTTGGTCTTGCCTCGGCGAGACCAGTTGGGGTCTACGAAATGTGCCGCACGTGGTGTGGTCAGATGGAAAAGTTAGCATAGAAAGAAATTGTGTCTCTCTCTCCTCATGTCGAAAAACCTTAAACTCAAAAAGGTAATAAAAAGTTTCGTACCTGAACCAATTTCGTGTTTTTTGGGATTCCTATATGTTTATGAACATTTGTGAACGTTTTCCGTATCCGTATGAATATGTCTATTTCACGGATTCATATCTTGGTTGTATTTTTGGACCTATTAATATTACATTGCTACCGAAGTACGTGAACTGGTCAATTGATTTCAGAGTATTATCATTTAATGTTAAGATGCTTCATATTGTTTATAACACAAGAACACTGTTTTATTTGAGTTGCTGTAGAAATAATAATAATAATAATAATAATAATAATATGCAACAGAATTCCAAATGCAAGTTACGTGGTGAAACAGTTAATTATATATTTTTTTAAATGCAGCAAAAAAGGAATAATAAAACAGTAGGCATGACTGGGTAGGAAAGATGATCTCATCGGAACTGTACAGGCAATTTAAGATACAAACGGATCACCCAATTCCACCCCAAAAGACCAGACCCAACATTAACAAGAACTTGTCATCTGGAATATTTTGCTGATTTAGAGTGAAAATAAAAGAATTGGTGTCCTTGGAACGGTCCCCAAAGGTCTGGAAAAAAGACAGCGAGAACTGGAGATCAGAGGAAGAATCAAGACCATCTAGACCACAGCAGGGTTAAAATCAGCTAGAAGACTTTGAAGAGTCCTAGAGAGCTGAAAAGAATTGCTGTCACTCAGTTAAAATCGACGTGAAAAACGCGTCAAAGATATATCGTTTATATAAATAGTTCGACTTTAAAAATACAAGACTGAACATTATATTTATCACTGGAAAGAATTTGTCTTCTCTCTGTTTGATGTAGATTAGTTCCATTATTTTAATGGCATATCAACCTTCATGGGTTATTTAATGCCAAAGTCATCCCTGTAGAAGAAGAGCGGTGATGCTGGAGGTATAAGGTTTGATGTAGAGCTACCAAATTTGATATGTATACTTATTGAACCCCAGAGAAGGTTTCAACATTTAAAAAAGTTTGTTCATCATTAGAGAAGTTATTTCTAACAAATAATTAGTTGCAGTAGTCCATATTGTTACAAAATCAATCTAATCGTACGAAATTTAACTTTTCAAACTTAAAAATTAACAACATAAAAGAATTGTCTTATTAAAATAATGATTCCTATTTAATCATTATATGTAGTTAGTTTTTCAAACAAAAGAGGCAAAATAATTAAACAGCATTATTGTTTAGTCATAACAAACAATCCGGACAAAAAAAAAATGAAAATATATAAATCGATAAATCTCTTAAATCACAATATTAAGTATTCATTAAAAACAACTCTGTACAAAAGTCCATGATTTTTTAAGAGAATAAAATTAACTTCATTAGATAATATAACAAACATATTTTGCAAAACTCTTTTCTACTATGAAGATTTATCTATTATCAACAACTAACGTTTGTAACCATTTGGTGCAAATTTCTATTTGAAAAAATAATAATAATAATAATAAAATCGACATAGTTTATGGAAAAGAAATAAATCAAAAGGATTTCTGACATTGGCTTATTAGTTTTGCTGTATCTGCAAGTCTTAAATCTCTTATCCTGCGTAGATGTTTACTATAGCTAGTTGATAACAAGTTCGAGGCGTGGTATATTTGTGTGAGCTTGAAATAGTCTGGACAAAAAACAAAAATCTTTAAACCAGTAAATCTCTTAAGTGTCCCTAAAATTAATAAGTATTTCTCTATAAAACACCATGAACATTTTTCAAAGAACAGCATTAACTTTATAATGTAAAACTATAATAGGTAAGTCTCTTTTCTCTTTATTGGCTAGAGCTGCAGAATACACCAACTGCATCTCTACAGAGGGATAAGACTCCCCCAACGAGTGTCCTGGATATGACACTAAACAATCTGATAGTGAGACTCCAGTAATGCTGGAGCTTTGGGGAATGTAGAGTACTCCTTCATTGCCATCGCTCCTAGGTTCACTATGGCTCGGAGTTGTAGCACCTGATAGGTCCTCTCTATGGATCAGATAGAACTAAACTGTGTACTTATGCTAAACTGAACTGCTTGAAATAGAACTGTTTATATGTATAAAGATGATTTGGCATTAAATAACCTACAATGGTTGATATGTCATAAAACCAAACTAAACCAAGCAAAATCCTTTCTTTATTTTTAACTCCCTGTTTTATAAATAACGACTTAAGTGAGTCAAAATAAAAAAAAAAAGAAGTTAAACTTAAAGGAGAAAATACAAATCAAAATTTATAACAATGAAGTATCTTTTCTTTTAAGTGGATTTATCTTTTTAAGTAATAATTACCATTTGTAAATGTTCAGTGCTAATTTTTAACAAATAACGAACTTTGCTTTCTTTTTTTGTGGATTATTTAATGCCAAAACGATCCTTGTAGAAGAAGAACAGCTGTAATACTATTTAACCCTTAGATAGGGGGGGGGCGAGGCCATATCATTCCAATTCGAAAGTGAACGTAATAGCGAGACTGGAGTTCGAAATCGTTTATTTCGAGACCGCAGTCCAACCAATACGCCACGGAGATTCCCTGAAATACTTTTTAAAAAATAAAATAAACCGTTTTTTGACATTTGTTCCTTATTTTTGCTGTATCTCCAGTCCAAGTCTTGGCCTCTTATTCAGTGTAGGGGGGGGGTACTTTAGCTAGTCATAGGTATTTGTTTAACACAACACCAAATTTATAGAGTATCTAGTGAAGTATAGAATCCTTAATAATTTATGGACTAACGTACTAACAATTTTTAGATATTTTCTTCAACTACTAATTTTTAGGTACTTTCATTAAATAAAATTTTTTTTAGGTATTTTCTTTGCTAATTTTTAGGTACTTTCATTAAATACTAATTTGGGGGTATTTTCTTTAACTACTAACTTTTAGGACTTTTCTTTGACTACTAATTCATAAGTAATTTTTATGTACTTTCATTAACTACTAATTTTTAGTTATTTTCTTTGACTACTAATTCATAAGTACATTCATTAAATACGAATTTTGGGGTATTTTCTTTGACTACTAATTTTTAGGACTTTTCTTTGACTAATTTTTATGTACTTTCATTAACTACTAATTTTTAGTTATTTTCTTTGACTACTAATTCATAAGTACATTCATTAAATACGAATTTTGGGGTATTTTCTTTGACTACTAATTTTTAGGACTTTTCTTTGACTAATTTTTATGTACTTTCAATAACTACTAATTTTTAGTTATTTTCTTTGACTACTAATTCATAAGTACATTCATTAAATAAGAATTTTGGGGTATTTTCTTTGACTACTAATTTTTAGGACTTTTCTTTGACTAATTTCTATGTACTTTCATTAACTACTAATTTTTAGTTATTTTCTTTGAATATTATTTTTAGGTATTTTTTACAACTAATTTTTAGGTATTTTTTTAACAACATTTTTTATGTACTTTCATTAAATACTAATTTTTAGTTATTTTCTTTGAATATTAATTTTTAGGTATCTTTTACAACTAATTTTTAGGTATTTTCTTTGAATATTAATTTTTAGGTATTTTTTAAAACTAATTTTTAGGTATTTTCTTTGAATATTAATTTTTAGGTATTTTTACAACTAATTTTTAGTTATTTTCTTTGAATATTAATTTTTAGGTATTTTTTACAACTAATTTTTAGGTATTTTTTACAACGAATTTTTAGGTATTTTTTACAACTAATTTTTAGTTTTTTTCTTTGAATATTAATTTTTAGGTATTTTTTACAATGAATTTTTAGGAATTTTTTACAACTAATTTTTAGTTATTTTCTTTGAATATTAATTTTTAGGTATTTTTTACAACTAATTTTTAGGTATTTTTTAACAACTAATTTTATGTACTTTCATTAAATATTAACTTTTAGTTATTTTCTTTGAATATTAATTTTTTGGTATTTTTCACAACTAATTTTTAGTTATTTTCTTTGAATATTAATTTTTAGGTATTTTTTACAATGAATTTTTAGTTATTTTCTTTGAATATTAATTTTTAAGTATTTTTTACAACTAATTTTAAGGTATTTTTTTAAAAACTAATTTTATGTACTTTCATTAAATACTAATTTTTAGTTATTTTCTTTGAATAATAATTTTTCGGTATTTATTACAACTAATTTTTAGTTGTTTTCTTTGAATATTAATTTTTAGGTATTTTTTACAACTAATTTTTAGGTATTTTTTAACAACTAATTTTATGTACTTTCATTAAATATTAACTTTTAGTTATTTTCTTTGAATATTAATTTTTTGGTATTTTTCACAACTAATTTTTAGTTATTTTCTTTGAATATTAATTTTTAGGTATTTTTTACAATGAATTTTTAGTTATTTTCTTTGAATATTAATTTTTAGGTATTTTTTACAACTAATTTTAAGGTATTTTTTTAAAAACTAATTTTATGTACTTTCATTAAATACTAATTTTTAGTTATTTTCTTTGAATAATAATTTTTCAGTATTTTTTACAACTAATTTTCAGTTATTTTCTTTGAATATTAATTTTTAGGTATTTTTTACAACTAATTTTTAGGTATTTTTTACAACTAATTTTTAGGTATTTTTTAAAAACTAATTTTATGTACTTTCATTAAATACTAATTTTTAGTTATTTTCTTTGAATATTAATTTTTAGGTATTTTTTACAACTTATTTTTAGGTATTTTTTTAACAACTAATTTTATGTACTTTCATTAAATACTAATTTTTAGGTCTTTTCTTTGAATATTAATTTTTAGGTATTTTTTACAACTAATTTTTAGGTATTTTTTTAAAAACTAATTTTATGTACTTTTATTAAATACTAATTCTTAGGTATTTTCTTTGAATATTAATTTTTAGGTATTTTTTACAACTAATTTTTTTTTATTTTCTTTGAATATAATTTTTAGGTATTTTTTACAACTAATTTTTAGTTATTTTCTTTGAATATTAATTTTTAGGTATTTTTTACAACGAACTTTTAGGTATTTTTTACAACTAATTTTTAGTTATTTTCTTCGAATATTAATTTTTAGGTATTTTTTACAACTAATTTTTAGGTATTTTTTTAACAACTAATTTTATGTACTTTCATTAAATACTAATTTTTAGTTATTTTTTTTTAATATTAATTTTTAGGTTTTTTCACAACTAATTTTTAGTTATTTTCTTTGAATATTAATTTCTAGGTATTTTTTACAACTAATTTTTAGTTATTTTCTTTGAATACGAATATTTAGGTATTTCTTACAACTAATTTTCAGTTATTTTCTTTGAATATTAATTTTTAGGTATTTTTTACAACTAATTTTAAGCTATTTTTTAACAACTAATTTAATGTACTTTCATTAAATACTAATTTTTAGTTATTTTCTTTGAATATTAATTTTTAGGTATTTTTTACAACTAATTTTTAGGTATTTTCTTTGAATATTAATTTTTAGGTATTTTTACAACTAATTTTTAGTTATTTTCTTTGAACATTAATTTTTAGGTATTTTTTACAACTAATTTTTAGTTGTTTTCTTTGAATATTATTTTTAGGTATTTTTTACAACTAATTTTTAGGTATTTTTTTAACAACTTTTTTATGTACTTTCATTAAATACTAATTTTTAGTTATTTTCTTTGAATATTAATTTTTAGGTATTTTTTACAACTAATTTTTAGGTATTTTCTTTGAATATTAATTTTTAGGTATTTTTTAAAACTAATTTTTAGGTATTTTCTTTGAATAATAATTTTTAGGTATTTTTACAACTAATTTTTAGTTATTTTCTTTGAATATTAATTTTTAGGTATTTTTTACAACTAATTTTTAGTTATTTTCTTTGAATATTAATTTTTCGGTATTTTTAACAACTAATTTTTAGGTATTTTCTTTGAATATTAATTTTTAGGTATTTCTTACAACTAATTTTCAGTTATTTTCTTTGAATATTAATTTTTAGGTATTTTTTACAACTAATTTTAAGCTATTTTTTAACAACTAATTTAATGTACTTTCATTAAATACTAATTTTTAGTTATTTTCTTTGAATATTAATTTTTAGGTATTTTTTACAACTAATTTTTAGGTATTTTCTTTGAATATTAATTTTTAGGTATTTTTACAACTAATTTTTAGTTATTTTCTTTGAACATTAATTTTTAGGTATTTTTTACAACTAATTTTTAGTTGTTTTCTTTGAATATTATTTTTAGGTATTTTTTACAACTAATTTTTAGGTATTTTTTTAACAACTTTTTTATGTACTTTCATTAAATACTAATTTTTAGTTATTTTCTTTGAATATTAATTTTTAGGTATTTTTTACAACTAATTTTTAGGTATTTTCTTTGAATATTAATTTTTAGGTATTTTTTAAAACTAATTTTTAGGTATTTTCTTTGAATATTAATTTTTAGGTATTTTTACAACTAATTTTTAGTTATTTTCTTTGAATATTAATTTTTAGGTATTTTTTACAACTAATTTTTAGTTATTTTCTTTGAATATTAATTTTTCGGTATTTTTAACAACTAATTTTTAGGTATTTTCTTTGAATATTAATTTTTAGGTATTTTCTTTGAATATTTATTTTTAGGTATTTTCTTTAACTATTTCTTACTATCGAAATGAATGTCTTTTAATTTAGTTTTTTATTACCTTCAGCCAGTATTTCCCAAATTGTAGTCTGCGAGACCCACGTTTGATAGAATAAAAAAATAATCTAAATAAATTTGTTATTTTTATTGCAGCACAATAATAAATTGAAGTTGGATTAGGGATCCATTCAATGAGTAAGGAATTTTTGGATGCAATAAATAATTATCTTCATTAGAAGACTGACATATTCGTGAGGGGCTTGTAGGGTATCACATGAGAGTCTTCAAAACTTCTTTTCGATCTTTTCTTACCGCTGTATTTTTTTTAGCAGCAGAGACATTGTCTCTGACTCTGCCAGGGAACGACTATTATCGTTTTAAACCAGAGCGGTTTGTTTTGTATTATTTTTGTTATGTGGTAACGAGTCTCCACTTCAAAGCTGACCATCTTTGTCAAACTGCTGACTGAATATTAGTTAAACTTTTAAAATAAATTTGTAGGATTAAAATCGTACAGATAATAAGAATAAGAATAATAATAAGAAGAAGATCAGTCAGAATACTGAGAAGAGTCCTAGAGACTTGCTGTCACCCAAACTCAAGTGAAAAACCATCAGCTGACGCTGGTGGGAAAAACTCTCAAGGGTTGACAACGATATTAATAATGATAATTCTGGCTGACCACAGGGTAGAACTGAAAGAAAGCGAATAGAGAGATAAGTACCAAGACCTTGCTAGAAAACTGAAAAAAAAACCTATGGAACATGAAAGTGACGGTGATACCAATTGTAATTGGTGCCCTCGGTATAGTCACCAAAGGATTGGTATAGGGAGTAGATAACATGGAAATAAGAGGATGAGTGTAGACCACCCAAACAACAGCATTATTAAGATCGGCCAGAATACTGAGAAGAGTTCTGGAGACTTAAGGAGACTTGCTGTCACTCAAACTCCAGTGAGAAACCATTACCTAACTGTGGTGTGAAAAACTCTTAAAAGAGTAAAGTAAGGCTGACCACAGAATAAAACTGAAAGAATGTGAAAAGAAGGATAAGTACCTCGACCTTGCTAGGGAATTGAAAAAACTATGGAACATGCAGTTGATAATTATACCAATTGTAATTGGTGCGTTTGGAACAGTAATTAAAGGATTACTAAAGGGACTGGTGGACTTGGAAGTTGGCGGACGAGTGGAGACCATCCAAACTACTACATTATTGAGAACGGCCAGAATACTGAGAAGAGTCCTGGAGACTTGAGGAGACTTGCTGTCACTCAGACCCGAGTGAAAAACCATCAGCTAACGCTTATGTGAAAAACTCTAATGAGTAAATAATAATAATAATAATAATAAATGAATACGCTGTAGAAATACCTTACAATTATTTCATCATATGTCAATGATCATGAAGAAAGGAATTGATAGCTTACAAAATCATTCGTAAAATCCAATGTTTAACAAACAAGCGTCAAATAAAATAAAATAAAATTTGCTAATTCTAATTTTACTAATTAAGCTAAGGAAACAACAATGTCTGGCTCAGGTTGAGTCGAATGTATCTTTGGTGATGACATGAGAGATTGAAAAAAGTTATTATTCCTAAGTGGCAGGTGTGGCAATATCCAAATCAGACCCAAATGGAGGATGGTAACTTAATCTAATTGGATGCTATGACAAAGACACGCGTCTACAACTAGTGTTTACATTGGCGTGGGTTGATCTGAGCTGTTTATGGTAGGGTGAAGGTTTGGTGAAGAAAATAACATCTGGTTTTTAAATAGTTATCTGCCCTCTTTAGAACTTTCGTTAAATTTCTTTCCAAAATTATTTTTCATTAACAGGTCGACGATAATTTTTGTCAAAAATGTTTGTTTGTTGGGCTTTATGATGTATCAACTTTGATAGCTTATTTAACGCTAAATGTATACATGATTTGTAAGTGAGTAGATTGGTTAGGTTTAGTTTGGTTTCCATTTTGTTGATAACATTTTAAACGAACCTAAGCTCATTTTTTTTTTTTTGCACACAGTTAAATGGTTTCAAGTATTACAATCTATCCTTTGCTTTCATACAGGGAAACGGTTTCAAGTATTGCTATGTAATCGTAACAATTTAACATGAGTTATTCGTTTGCACACATTATACCAAAGACTTTAAAAATGGTACTTGATACCTCCTTGCTTAACACTCAGCAATATAAGGTACGTATCAAGGGTAAAGTGGAGCAATCCAGGGAAAGAAGTAGCGCCCTCCCCTAGACCTCAGTGTAGTAGCTATTGAAAAGGGAGCTTTCTGGTCGCTCTCGACTCCGGTCGCCAGCAGCCTCATTTTTAAATGAGAACTAATTTGATTACGTACTATTATTGCTACTGTTTTTACAACGTTAAATGGTTTCAATTATTGCTATCTAACAATAATAATTCTATTCAATTTTAATCTTGTTTGCAAACAGTGAAGTAGTTACAAGTTTTGCTATTTAACACTAATCATTCTATTCAACACTTTTCATTCATTTGTACACAGTTAATGGTTTCAAGTACTGCTACTTATTACCAATAATTCAATTTAGGCACACAATTAAAGAGTTTTAACTACTGCTATTTAACACTAATTATTATTAGTAGTAAGCAATTGGACATTGAACTAGAACCGTTCACTCAAGAAGAACTCGACTCAGTTCTTAGAAAAATTAAAAATAGGAAAGCCGCAGAGCTTGACGAGATTCCCCCAGAGGTATGGAAGACCAGACAATTCGACGACATACTGCTCCGACACTGTAATGCAGTCTATAACCAAACTCCTATAAACAGATGGATGAAAGAATGCACCCCCCCTTCGCTAAAAAGGGTGACCTCGGATTAACCAAGAACTACCGAGGTATAACATTTACATCAATAGCAGCCAAAATTTACAATGCCCTACTACGAAACCGCGTAGAACCCAAAAATTGACAACATTCTTAGGAAAAAACAAAATGGCTTCCGAAGAAATAGACCCACGACGTCACAAATATTGACTATCCGTAGAATCCTTAAAGGCGTACGAGCAAAAAACCTACAGGTGACATTACTATTTATCGACTTTACCAAGACCTTCGATTCCATTCACAGAGGGAAGATGGAACAAATCCTACTAGCGTACGGCCTATCAAAAGAAACCGTAGCAGCAATAACGATTCTCTATAGAAACACCAAAGTGAAAGTACGTTCACCAGATGGAGACACAGAATACTTCGACATTGTAGCAGGAGTACAGCAAGGGGACACGCTAGGCCCATACCTCTTTATCATCTATCTAGACTACGTGCTTAGAACATCGATTGATAAAAATCAAATAAAACGGCTTCGAGCTGACAAAGAAAAGAAGCAGAAGGTACCCTGTAAAAACAATTACTGACGCCGACTACGCCGATGATATAGCGATTCTGGCAAATACACCCAACCAAGCCGAAACACTACTGCATAGTTTGGAACGAGCCGCCGCAGGCATTGGCCTCCATGTCAATGCACACAAAACGGAATACATGTGCTAAAATCAAACAGGCGACATTTCCACACTAGGCGGTAGCTCTCTGAAACTAGTTGACAAGTTTACCTACCTAGGATGCAGTGTCTCATCAACCGAAAAAGACATGGAGAAAAAGCTTGACGGCAGCTACACAAGAATGCTGGGAGCAATTTTGAACAAGTCATGGAGGCAACACCCCACAAAGCACCAGCTGTACGGCCACCTACCTCCCATCACGAAAACTATCCAAGCTAGACGAACCAGACATGCAGGATACTGCTGGAGAAGCAGGGACGAGCTCATAAGTGATGTACTCCTATGTATCCCCGCATATGGCCGAGCAAAAGCAGGACGGCGAGCTCGAATATACATACTGCAGCTCTGTGAGGATACGGGATGTAGCCTTGAGGACCAGCCAGAAGCGATGAACGATAGGGAGAAGTGGCGAGAGAGGGTCAGGAATATCCGTGCTGGCGGCACGACACGATGATGATGATGATTGTTTCCAAGTACCGCTGCGTATTACCAATAATTCAATTTAGGCACACAAATAAAGAATTTTAACTATTGCTATTTAACGCTAATTATTCTGTTCATCATTACTCATTTGTTTGCACACAGTCAAATGCTTGCAAATATTGCTATGTATCAGTAACTATTCAATTAAACATCAGTCATTTGTTTATACACATTTCAATGACCAAACAGTTCTATTTCTAAGTCATTTATTTGCCCACAGTTTAAATATCAAACAGTTCTATTTGACCCATAGACAGGACCCTCTCAGGTGCTACCACTCAGAGTCAGTGTGGACCTGGGAGCGATGGCAATGAAGAGGTGCTCCGCATTCCCCCAATCTCAAAGGCTGGAGCCTCATCGTCAGATTGTTTAATGTCATATCAGGACACCCACTGAAAGGGGGGGGTCTTCCTCCCTCTACAGAGATGCAGTCGGTGTATTCTACAGCCCCCATCCCGACCATCCGACTGGGCCTCCTAAAAATGTAATCATCAAAATTAGACCTCTGTATACGTACATGCAGTATATTAGTTATTATTCACTAAGCTTTGTTTAGTCTTACATGGAAATCTCAGTTTAGTCACTCTACCTGCTGTTACTAAGCGCTCCCCCCCAGATAAGTACTAAGCAGACTTAGTTGCTTAACTTTCTAATCAAGCTGGAACTATTGGTCTCGACGTGACTTAACCGTAAGTTATATACATCATTTAGTCGTTATTAAACTTAGTTTAATTTAGCAAAAACTAGAAGTATGAGGTACCAAGTGAGAATCGAAACCCCTACTCAATAACATTGGATCTGTGAGAATAGCTTGGTTTATGAACATATATTGATAGGAAACGAATAAGTTAAGGTTGATTCTAAGATTTGGATAGAAAGATACAGTTTCGATTCTTGGTGTGAAAATGCGATACATGATTTTGAGAATTATGTTTATAACAAACGTGCTGATCTCACAAGCTATTTGTTATGTCCAAGTAATAAGGGCATAAAATAAATAAGACAAACACGTAGTTAGAAAGAAGAATAAAAATTATATATTATAGAAAACAAGTAATAGACTGTCGCTAGGGTAGTTTTGCTACAGAATCTCTGTGTGGATTTCCGTCAAAATTTCATATCTTTATTGGAAGAGTCCATTGTGTATCGAGAATAGGGATGATACCAGAACATTATTGAAAATCAATAATAATAAATATGTTATATAAAAGCAACAATTAATAATACATAATAGAATAACAAGTGGAGGTTATGTGAAAACAAAGATGAAACAGTTAATCATATAATAAAAAAGTAGCAAAATGGTATAAAAATAACAGAAAAGTAGACATGAGTAAATAGGAAAGGTGTTTCCCTTGGAATTGTGCAAAAGATTAAAATTTGACGATGCTGGTATTTGCATAAACCAGAAACTGTTCGAGAAAATAAGACGCATGAAATTTCTTTGAGACTTGGAGATAAAAACGGATCACCCAATCGCAGCCAGAAGACTCAACTTGGGATCAACAAAAAAAAAACTTAATATCAAGTGAAAATAAAATAAAAAGATAAACAAATACCTTGATCTTGTCACTGAACTGAAGAACTTGTGGAACACAAAGAACTTGTGTCTAACATGACAGGGACAAACACAGTTGTACTGTTGTCGGTGAGATGACGTCAAATAGGAAACATTAATGAAACAAACAAATAGCATTTACACAAAAAGGAGCACTTTATTCAAGGAAATGTTTTAGTCAGCCTCTTTGCAGAATTCCTAGAATCTAGCTAATACCAACGCATCATCAGCATACATACATACAGTGGCGTAGTGGCTAAAATGCCGGACTGAGGCTCCAAAGTAAGCGAGTTCGAATCCCAATTGCGCTATCACGTTCATTTTCGGACTAATACCCTTGAGAAAGGTATACACCCCTTCCCAGCTATGGGTTAAATAATATCACTGTTGTTCTTATACAAGGATAGCTTTGGCAGTAAATAACCCACGAAGGTAGGTATGCCATTAAACAAAGGAACCAAACCCAGAAAAAATTTTAAAAAATTGAATTCCCAATCGCACATGAAATGAACAATATTATTTTTCCTAATTCGTAACAATTAGGGCGTAAAATTCAAAATCTACGGGAAACCCACAAATAAAGAAGATCAAATTAATTCTTTCTTACATCATAACGATAAAATCAAATCCAGAATAATTACAAGGTTTTATCAAGTGGCCCACAGGATTTGCAGCCACTGACACCAACCCGAAGAAGAAGAGTACATTGAAAGCAGGTTCAAACATCTACATTATAATAATCATTTCACAAAAAATAAAAAATAAGGAAACGTATAGAAAATAATCAGAACGAAAAGTATTAACATCAGAAAGAGAATGCAAACAACACAATCATAATATTACCAATGACACCATAACATGGAAACTTCAAAGAAACCTTATCTTAATAGAATAACTCTTACAGAACAATCAAGAATGTCACGTGGTCTGCCACTGAGAGCAGAGAAATAAGAAATTTCCCCTACCCCTCCATGTTTGAATTAACAGGCCTCAAAGACTGACCGTTAAAAGAGGAATAAGGAATGTAGGTCAATTCCTCGCGGCCGAAGTAACCAATCCAGGTCAGAATGAAAGCCAAGAGATGTTTACACTCTGTGACCGGATGGGATAGAGAAGGGGGTGTAGAGGTCATGATAGTAGCCCGAATGAATCGCATGACAGGGTGAGGAAGAAGAAAGAGGCTAAATGATTGGCCAGAACCCTAAAGCCGGAAGTAGCACCCTTTCCGTCAGCGGAAATAGGAATAAAGAATTCAGTTTTTAGGACGGAGGTCACTGTGAGAGGACGGGCGAATCTCATGCCAAAACCCCGGGCGAAGAAACAGAAATAGAGTTCTTGGATAGGAAATAACATGCCTTCAAGCTGAGCTCTACAGAATCCAGCTAGCCTGTTAAAGAAAATACTCTGCGAAGAAACCCGTCGAAAGCTAAGTAAACCTTAAAACCGTTTTCTTCCTCCACCCTTCCCGAGTATTGCAATTGTATGCTCTCCCTCTCAATTTAAAGAAAGAAGCATATAGACAATTATATGCATTAAGAAAAGAAGAGAAATGGAATGAAAAGATTCATTTCATAAACTCTAAACACATGAGTGGACTTTGCTACCTTTTCAAGGTTCAAGAGAAAAGACAGAAAAGAGAGAAAAGAAAAAGAAAGAAAGATATTGTGTTTAAGTCTTGTCTGCTAGTAATATAGCCGGCGCCTTAATTATTTGCTTGTCCGCACGTATTAAAACCTTGTTATATTTTAGATGTCCCCTCGTGTCGAAATTTATTCATTGCGTTGTTTGCCTATCAAATTGCCTTCTTTTGCATGTTCCTTTTCAGCTTCATTTTCGCCTCAATTTATTCTCGCTAAATGTTTTATTCGCCTTTAAAAACATTACACGGGAAATTGAAATTGTCGACTACGATACATAATAATATTGTATCAAAACCTAGAGGCCCATATCTTCCATTATCCTAGGGGTGGTAGGAAGACGAAGTAGCCTGGTGGGTGTGTGTAACGTGAAATTTGGAAACCCCTTGCTAGCCGCGGTCAGTCGAGCCCCAAATTAACCCCCACATTATCTGCCAGTTCCCATGTGCCCGAAGAAGGAATTTTAAATGGGATTTATTCTGCGAGGGTTCAAGTGCCAGACTGCCCCGACTTCATACGTGCGAACAATAAACTCCCGTCCTGGGATAAATATTCTATGCCACGTCATAAGAATTTTAAAATGCGATAAACAACAACAAAAAATCGAATTTCACATCCAAAGCAGTGCCCCCTCCTCCCACCAAAATAAATTACCTCTCCCACCCCAAAAAATCAAATAAACATCATAGGAACTTGAAAACATGTTCAATGCCACGGTACACCCCCCGGAACACATGTAGCCATAACTTTGACTTATAAAATCGATCTCTGATAGAAAATAACATTAGCCTGTTGGGTTGATATTTCCTTACAGTCAGCATTACAAGGCACGTATCAAGGGTAAAGTGGAGCAATCCAAGGAAAGGAGTAACGTCCTTCCCTACACATTCGGTGTTGTAGCTATTGAAAAGGGAACCTTCGGGTCGTTCACAACTAAGGTCGCCAACTTACACACACACACACACACATATATATATATATATATATATGAGAGAGAGAGAGATTCGGTATTTTATATTAGGGCGTGGCAATTTGAAAATCAATACTTATCATGTGTATTTGCATGGAAAATAAATTCTGCTTCTGTGTCCATATCTATGACTACAATGAATATCAAATTTGTCTATAACTCAAGCTGTTGAAGATGGAATTCATTCTAGGCTAGCTCTAATATTTGAAACGCCCGAAAAGAACATAATTCATTTTCTTCCATTAACAACTTACATTGAAACAGCTAATTTTTATCTACACATTTTTTTTTACCACCACTAGATTTATCTCCCGAGCTATTTTGAATAGACGCGTATAAATCCTTTCTTTTTTTTCAAATTGTTCATATTGTAAACCGTAATTCCAAATTTCTCTTATATACTTTCGTGTATAAAGAGCACATTTTCTAGGTAAAGTGTTTTTTACTATTTTTTTCACTACTTTGTCAACCGACAATCAGTAAAATGTTGTCTCTGTCAAATTAGCCTTTTACCTCTATTTGCCTACCTTACCATACACGTGTTTATAACAAATAAATAAACATTGCCATCATTTCTTGACAACACAGCTAAACTAATAAGTATGACTTGCAATTTAGCTTAATGATTATAAAAATGAAAAATGGAATCGCAAAACCAAATTACAGAATAGGTTGTTTATGAGAAAGGTATTCTTACACTCGACCCAATCTGAAGACAGAAATGTCTTAGCCATAGCCAATCGTTCTCTTTTACCTTATTTACCCAACCCCTCCGCTCGGGCAGGATATGACACAAGGTTAATTTTTAAGCGGAGTTTAACAGGTTTGAATTCGGATTTTTCTTTCTCCAGACTAGTTGCCTAACCAAGGCTGAAGAACCCAGTCTGTCCTACTATTTACCCATAGCTGGAGGGAGAATAATTGGATTCATACCTTTCCCAAGGGTATCAGTGCTATGTGAAATGCAATCAGTCTCGTCCAGTGTCGCCGTGTACTTTTCCTGCGACGATAACCATTACACCACGGCACCTCCCGTTCTCTTTTACGTTCGCTTACGATTCACAAAGATACCACAACAATACTGGAACTGTAAATGATATGTGCTTTTTTATTAGTCCATCAAATTTAATTAAAAAACAAATATACATACGTTAAATTTCCACAACTAAATATCACATTGATGCAATTAAAAATAGTGATATACAGTGATAGTCTATAAATATGAACATTATATTGATAAATTCCCAACACTTTCTATTAAAGTCTAAAAATTATTCTGAAAAGGACACAAAATGAAGAATTACTTTTGCGAAATTATCAAGAAATTTCAAAAAAGTGAAATATTAGTTTATCTAATTTATTTCGTTGTATTCTCTGATAAAATAAAACGGGAATTCTTCCAAGCTGTAGTCGTGTCAGTACTACTGTAAGGTTAAAACGCTTGGAGATAAAGCTCAATGGGAACTACATGAGAGTGCTATCATTTACTTCCCATTTTACAGACCCTCCAAATAAGACAAGCAAGGCATGCGAGACACTGCTGAAGACATAGTGTTGGCCGGCCAGCAGCAATTTGCATTCATCAGCTCTGTGAGGCCATTAGATGCTGTCTAGAGGACTAGGCAAAATCGATAGCTGACAGGGACGGATGATGAGAGAGATTCAAAGGAATCCGTGTTATCAGCATGCCTTAATGATCATGCTGATTTTATATACATATATATACATAGAGAGTTGCATCAACTCTACCCGAGGCGACTTCGCTATGAAACCACCATTCCCCGAAATTGTATTTACTTAAAAAGCAAACATGCATCAAATTCCCGCCATCAGATATCATCTTGACACAGTTAAAGATAATGGAATGCAGTGACTATTTATAAACATCCACGCTAACTAATAAGCAAGTCTTCAAAATTTTATATTAATTTCTAAACATTTTATTAAAACATTTTTTCAAACGTTGTGTAATTCAAAACCGAATAAAATCAGAGCACTAAAAGAGGAAGTACTTTGCTTATCATCAAACTTTACATGTGTAGAATATTCTTTGCAGTGGTTTATCTACTTAATTCATTATATATATATATATATATATATATATGTGTGTGTGTGTGTGTGTGTGTGTGTGTGTGTACATATATCTATATATATATAATGCAATTAAAAGAAAACTCAGACCTGGTAAAAATTGTCATTATAAATGTATTTCGGTGAAGAATGTCATTATACTCTTCGTCTCAGCAGATGACTTTACACGTTCAATTTGAGGTTGAAAAACAGCAAATATGGATGACAGTCTATATACGAGGTGCATACGATAAGTCTCCAGACTTTTTTCTTAAGGGCATTTAAAATTGTTGTAGACTCTTGAAAATTCAGCATGTTATTGCAACACATCTTATGAGATGACTGACTAATTTTTATGATTTCAGGTTCAAATCAACAGCTACAGCAGTAATTGGAATACACCCTGCTAAAGCCTGATAATCACAGCGGGTGAATTTCAAAAGTTCAATCTGACACTTTAGAAGAACGATATGCAATAAAATTCAGTTTTAAACTTGAAAAAAGTGTCACAGAAACGTATGGAATGCTTCAGACTGCTTTTAGACCATATTGCATGAATCGAGCATCAGTTTTTGAATGGCATAAGAGATCCAAAGAAGGCAAGGAGTCTGTGAGGGATGATGAGAGATGTGGGAGGAGTAAGGAAGTCAATACACCACAGTTGATTGGCCAAAGGGTTAGGGTTAGGGTTACTATGTTGAGGTTTTAAGGGAGTTCAGGAAGAGATCACTGGGGAATAGGCCAGTACTCTTCAAATCGAGTCAATGGCATTTCCACCAGGACAATACACAAGTCCACAACTCCATCCTTGTCACAGACTATTTGACCAAGATGGGCATCAAGAAAGTTCCTCAGCCTGCCTATAGTCCAGACCTTGCTCCCTGTGAGTTTTGCTTATTCCCTAAGCTTAGAGGCTGTCGTTATGAGACAATTGAGGAGATGAAAGAGGCTGTGACGAAGGTCATTGACCAGCTCACACAAGAGGACTTCCATGGGTCCTTCCAGAAGCTGTTGGAACGGTACAAGTGCATTGTAGCCGGAGGAGATTACTTCGAAGGGGACTAGAGTTTTATGTGTGTACTATCAATAAAAGGGCCCATACGAAAAATGTCTGGAAACTTATCGTATGCCCCTCGTATATGTATGAAAAAAGAAGGAAGAAAAAAACTATATAAATTCATAAAGGTTTTTTCTTTCTTGAATAAGTTAGTGAAGATGAAATAGAGTCCGAACGAAATATCACACATCTAAATTTATCCAACTTCCCTCATATTTCTATCATACTGTCATATTCACCACAAATCTATCTTTTCAACACACACACACACACACACATATATATATATATTATGAAATTAATTTCAACAACGGATGTAAATGGTTGAGCGAATGAAAAAAAAATCGTCTCTTTTCAGATCTAGTAAAGAATATAGCAAACGTGTCGTCAACTTAACGTACATAAAATGGTTTATCAGTAATTTCAAATAGTTTTTCTTCCTGAAATCCGACCAAATTATAAGTCATTGCAGCGTCCAGTGAACTACCAATCACAATACCGTCAATTTGCTGATACATGATATTATTACAACTAAATTGAACACGTTTAGTGGCGATATACATCAATTTCAGAAAGACTGTTTCCGGAAAAAAGAAGTGGGGGTCAAGATGACTTCGGTATAAAGCATCAGCTCAAATAGCGATAGTTTCTTTTAATGAGACATTAATATATAAACTCGAGATGTCAAATGAGCAAAGGAAAGAGTTATTAAGGTTAATGGAAGTATTTAACAGAGGTAAATGAATCATAAATACAATGATTGGAGTAGAGTTTTAATCCTGGTACAAGTGTATCTACAAGGCATTTAGCTAAACTGTGCTGGAGAGAATCGGTCTAAGGAGAGCATTTTTGTTTATGAATTTTAAGACCGTATCGCCGTGGTCTTTGTGATCCAATAGGGCGTATCTTTTCAAAGATATTTTTAGGAATCAAGTTCTCTTTATAAAAGTTATTGACGTTGGATACGTTGTTCTTGTACAGCAATTTTATCAAATTTATCCACACTGCCTCGGCGGGTGAACTTAGAAGTGTCATTTAGGATATCGTCCATTTTGATGACGTAATCACACCGGTTGA
The DNA here is from genome assembly GCA_963585895.1 of Sepioteuthis lessoniana. Lineage (NCBI taxonomy): Eukaryota > Metazoa > Mollusca > Cephalopoda > Myopsida > Loliginidae > Sepioteuthis > Sepioteuthis lessoniana. Next base: position 5,489,999 of record OY757929.1, on the reverse strand, counting down.
ATATAACAACACTGGACCCTTTATCAGGTTTACATATAATAATGAAGTCATTGTTACGCAGGAACTTAACAGTGTTAAAGTGTTGACGGTTTTGGTAAAATTGAAATTTATCAATGATGAATCTATAGAACATGTAGGTGAGATTAGAAAGATAGACTTTAAGGGCTATATATATATATATATAAGGTACGTGTAAAAACATTGTGAGTTCTAAAAATGAACCCTATTTTTCGGTCACGTCTCGTCAGAGTAACACTGTGACAAGCAAGGGATAAATCAAGGTAGTAGACGACAAAGAGAGAGAAAGAGAACCCAAAGTGGAGAAAATGGAAAAAAATTACCAGGAGGGCTTGGTACGTTTTTTTAAAAATTTTTCTGGGCTAAATCAGATTTGGTTGCAGTATAATCAGTAGGATTGAACTAAAGAAAATTGCAGAATTACTTTGGTTGCTTAGAATGGGTTGGTATTTAGTCATATAGAAAACGGTCCCTTTTTAGATCTCACAGCGTATGCTCAACTTAAAGCTATCTTTATATATATATATATATATATATATATATACATGCTTGACTTTTTGGTGTAAAAAAACAGTAACATTTCTAAGTTATTGAAACTCTCTATATAAAGATTAACAAAGCTTCCTTAAACAAGAATATAGCAGCCATATTATGAATTGCCTATAGCACATTTCCCACAAATTCTTTCTCTTCAAGTGAAATTTTTTATTCCATAAATTCAACTCTCATTTGTTCTTCTTCCTACTCTTAATATAAATGTATACGACTCGTCATTTTGCTTGTCATTTCCTTATTCAATTTCCTCAAGATGGTTCCAGTTATGGTCAAAAGTAGTTGGCAAACGAATGGTGCCTTTCTAAATTTCTTCCATCAAAAAGTCAAACCGACTCATACAAAGACTTGAACGGATCAATGATAGAATAGGCAGACACAAAGTCTCTTTCCGATTTAATCAAACAGGTTTAAAAGAGAAAATACTGCCAAGACACACACACATATATATACACACACACACACACACACACACATATATATATATATATATATATATACACACACAAATATATATATTTATATATATACACACATGCACATATATTTATTTCTTCTAGCAAATTAAGTATTTATTCTTTTTATATAATGAGGTCAATCTGAGTGAAATTAATTTTTTCCTTTAATTAGATTGTAAGGATGATATATGTATATGATATGATATATATATATATATATATATGTATATATATGATATGATATATATGTATATATATATGTATATGATATGATATATATGTATATATATATATATATACACACACATACACATATATTTATTTCTTGTAGCAAATTAAGTATTTATTCATTTTACACAATGAGGTCAATCTGAGTTAAATTAATTTTTTCCTTTTAATTAAATTGTAAGACAAACCACAGAAGCCAACATTTTTTATCTGGTGATCGTGGTGATGCGTGCAACTCCAAGTAACAAGTGAAGTACCGCAAGATTGTAATATATATGGGATTTTAAAGAAATGTTAACAATCTAATTGGAGTACCTTTAAGTTATAATTTCCAAGGTTCTCCACATTTTCACAATCCCGGTCAACACGTTCTTCAATTTTCTACGGGTGATTAAAACAATGTTAATACTTCTCTGGGAGTATCTTTATTAAAAAAGCAGAATTGATATCACGAAAACAACCTGGGAAAGATTCCAAAAATGTGTTGATATAGATGGTTAACAGGTGGAGTTTTTAAAATCATAATTTCATAAAAAAGTTCACATGTTTTGAAATGCCATATATATCCGATATATTCATGAAATAAGCCACTGTTAGTTAGCATGACCGTTACGCTTAGAAAATAATCTTATTGGTCGAAAATAGGTTAGCAAGAACCAATTAAATTTGGCGTCTTATACAAAGCTTTATTAGGCATGATGGCCAAAGTAAGTATGTTTTCCTTAAGTAACTTTAAACGCAAAACTGTAATCGAAAAATATAAACAAGAAAAGAGTGACCTGAATAGTAAGCATGTTGAATTTTGTGTTACAGTTTCAGCTGTTAAGTCCGAAACGTAACAGCTGATATGATAATTATAAAAAAGTGTCTTATTTTATTTGTTTTGGTCAGAAATATTCAAAGAGAGTAATGGAAAATGTTAATTTATGGTAAATATGAAAAAAGTGTGATTTTATTGAGAATCCCTACCGCCAATTAAAAAACAAAAAAAAAAAATAATCAATTTTATCTGTTTTTTGATTTAAAGAAAAAATCCTTATAATTTTAAAATTTGCATCATATTGCAAAATTAAGTAATTAAAGTTGGCGACTTTAATCGAGGGCGACCAGAAGGCTCATTTTTCAATAGCTACTACACCGAAGTGTAGGGAAGGGCGCTACTCCTTTCCCTGGATTGCTCCACTTTACCCTTGATAGGTACCTTATAATGCTGAGTATTAAGCAAGGGGGTATCAAGTACCATTTTTTTAAAGTCTTTATGATTCGACCTGGGATCTTTATGATTCGACCTCCGGTCACCCAGACCATTGACGAACATTCGACCAAGGAGCCAGTTTTAGGTACCTCCAATTCGAAGTGTAAAATTACCCCCCCAAATCTTTACTACAATAAAACTTGAATAAAGGATACTATTATCATCAACATTTTTGGACAATTTAAAAGAAGAAATATTTTTAAAAATCTCTTAATGATTAAAAAAAATATTCTGTCTATAAAAATAATGAAAACAAAGTTTGATTTTATTGAGAATTCCTAAAAAACAACAAAAAAATTTAAATTTGATCTCTTTTTCGATTTAAAGAAAAAAATCCTTATGATAATTTTAAAATTTTGCATCATATTGTAGAATTATTTGATCATAAACTTTGACCGATAGGTACCTCTAATTCGAAGTGTCAAATTACCCCCCCACCTCCCTAATCCTTATTACAATGAGACTTGAATGAAGGATAATATTATCATCGAAATATTTGGACCATTTTAAAGAAGAAACATTAAAAAAACTTTTGAACGTTTTTAAAAAATCTTCAGCCCACAGAAATAAAGAAAATTAAGAACGAAAATAGTGTTTACTTCTTTCACACTATTAAATCAATTGAAATTTAACGTGGCCTCATAAAAGTTAGGCGTACAGTCTTTTTTTTAAAGAATTCCATGAAAAATGAAATAAGAGTCAAATTTTCATGAAAATTTCGATACTTATTCACTTTTAGATGAATTTATGTTTAAAATAGGTTTTTCCTAAAATATATTCGGAGAAATACTGTTTTTTTTTTTACTTGGTCGACCCCCACCCTCCATTTCATTTTACGAAATCTGAATAAATATATTGTAGACATCCTATTTTTAATTTTTTTTCTATAAATATAAGAGAATAATTGTATCATGAATTTTTCGGAATTCTTACATTTCCATCTTTTTTATTTAAATTCTGAAATAAAAAAAAGTGCTAAAAAACTGTCATAATATTAGGCTTGGAAAATTTTTTACTTATTTTTTTAGTTAACACATATTATATTTTGTTAAAGGCGCCTCAGGTAGTGTCATGGTTAGCAATCTAGACAAGCAAACCGTCACGAGAGAGTTCGAGTATCACTGAGTGTCCCATTCATTCGGTCTTGTGTCACAAAAAAAAAAAAAAAAAAAAATAGATTAGTAAATTATTACTATATTTTGTTGAATGGCAAAGAAAAATTTTTTTACAAAGGAATTAATTTTTAAGAGATTTTAATTTCTGTATGTGATTAAATAATTTTGATTATTTAATGCTTAAAAAACATTTAAAAATAATCAAAATTATTGAATCACAAACAGAAATTAAAATCTCTTAAGAATTAATTCCTTTGTAAAAAAAAAAAAAAAAAAAAAAAAAAAAAGAAAAGAAAAAAGAAATTTAAAAATTTTTTTTTCTTTTTTGGTATATAAATCCATTCTTCTCTAATCTTTTAACATAATATAACACTGAATTCTAGAAATCGGATGAAGGCAAATAAATTAATAGTATAAAAAACATTTTGCTAAATCCTTGTAATTAACACGGGTCTCAGTGAGTATATACAACTTTGTATATACTAATTAAACTGAAATTGTGGCGGGGTTCAGATTGTTTTAAAAGCCAAATATTTTCGTCTATTTTCAGTCAGAAGATTTAATCAGAGAAATTGATACTTTTCTGTGTGAGAGATTCTACTTTGTGGGGGAAGTGAACGTAAAAGAAGCGGAATAGATAATGGTTGTAAAACGGCGTGGACAAAATAAACATTTAAAAACAAGGCGAACGAACAAAAACAAATTTATATTCTATAATAACAAAACTTACATTAATACATAAAAACATAACTAACTCTACTAACATACTGATAGTGTGTATATATGTGTGAGCTCGCGTGTGTATATGTGTGTGTGTGTGTAACACAACTAAACTACAAAAAGAATTGTAAAATTAAAATGTCCTTTTTCTATGATTAGAAACCGGTAGTTTTTTGGAGACGGGAAAGCGTCTCATAGTTCTTGTATATGAATGTCTGCGAGGCATGGTGTTGCTGATACGGAGGAATTTGGTCAAAGAGAAGGTGTTGCCGCTACGAAGGAATTTCGTCAAAAAGAGAGTGTTGCCGCTACGAAGAAAATTCGTAAAAGAGAAAGAATGTGTTTTAAGACGGCGTATTTATAGAAAAAATCGTCTTATAAGTGGCTCAAGACGCAGGACTTGAATTTAAGCGCGCCGACGTAGTTGTAAGCATATTACGTGGTCCGCCTGGCCAATGGTTTCCCGAGACTGAACATTGAGCGTCCGCCATCTTTGTGGGAACAAGTGGCATACCGCCCAAATTAAATTATAGGAGTGTAAAGTCCTATATGCCCCCCCCGCAGATTGATAAATATTGAAAATATTTTTCAATATGTTCTCTAACGTGGAGGCAAAATTTACGTGACTGTTGACTTTATGAATGCAAGTGTTTTTTTTGTTTGTTTTTTTTTAGCATGGGAGTTACTTCGCACTTTATTTGGCATTCCTTGTGGGCACAAGGTGAAATTTTAGTGCTGTTTTGTGAGTAGAACAGCAAGTACGCAGTGTTTAACTCAATTCGCTGTAATAATGTCTTACGTATCTTGTGTTAGGCTCATTTTAGGATGTGTTGATATTTGAAGTTGTGGAAACTGTCTTTTGTTTGAGCATTCCATGGAGGTTGTGTTGTGTGCAGTTGAATGAAGTGACAGGTGAATTTCTAGCTAGGTTGTTTGTGTTTTTCCAAAAAATTCGGTGTTTTAGCGTGGCTCGTGGGCACGTATTAACCAACGCCTCGAATTTTCTTGTTGGTGTGCACAATTATATAGCTATCATAATTCCTGTTGTGTTGAAAATTTTCGTAGTTGAAAGTTGTGTGATGGAATGTTGCGTCAGCTTGGAACAAGTTTCCTTCTGAGTTTTTAGTTGTTGGACGTCTGAGTATTCGTGTTGATTTTTTTGCAGATTTGCTTGTCTTCGTTTTCGTAAAATCAAACTTTCAGATGTCTTAGTTTTTGTGATTTGTTTGATAACATTGTATCCGGTGGGTGCTTTTTTGGCTTCGTCACTCTGGCACTCAAGGATAGTTTGTCGAATCATGAAGATAGTAAGTGAATTGGCTTGCATTTTGTTGGTATTTGTTCAGAAAATGTCAGGAAATTTTTTTGGCTGGTGGAGAATATCGCGTAGTCCTGTTCTTCCTTGTCGTTGTGAATGTCGTCACAATGACAAGTTTGGTAGTAGTAAAAGAAGTGTGTGTCGTCTACTGACCAGTCTGGTAGCAGCAGAAGATAGTGTCTTTGGTGGTCAGTAAGATTAGGTGGGCAAGTCAAAAGAGTGAAAGGTTGCCAGATTTTTGGTAGTGGGGAAAGTGAAGAAATATGCCTCGTGTCAAAATTCCTCTCCTCGTGTGCTGTGAAATAAATTCTGCCGTCCTGTTTCTGTGTAGGAGTTTTAGCTTGGAAAATTTTGTTTAAATTTTTGCATGTAATTGTTTTATATGAAATTTTTTAATAAGATATTTAAAGAATTTGCATGTGTTCGCCGCTCCTATTTACACAAGTTCACGCTCCGTGATAGAATTTTCATGTTGTCTTTGAATTTATTTCATTGTAAAATTACAATGAAGGCACGAGGCCTTGAGTTTTGGCGGGAAGGGGAAGGGAGTGGTCTTTCATTAACTATGTTATCAATGGGAACCTAGCTAGCCACATTCGTCGACCCATTCAGCAGTACAATATATAATCATTCATTCGTCACCATATGCGCAGCAATCACCAAAATACCACAATTTCTCTATGAAAAGAGCCCTACTTAAAATCCCGAGTGCAGTGTATGATTTTATAAACAATATGATTTTACAGTGAAAGTATATGTTGGGGATGGGAGAAAAACCCCGAAAACGAAAAAGACGAAACCAAGGAAAAAAGGATTCTCCCCGTTTGGTTGCCCTCCCCTCCCCCCGTCTATAAAATTGGAGGCCGACTGTTTTCCTGGGCGAAAGAACCGAAAACAAGCCGGACCTACCCTAGGTGGGGCGGGAATCCTAATCTACATGGGTAAAAGAAATAAAGGGTCGGGCGCGGTATGGGTCGATATAAGCAGGTAATGTGATTTTTATACATATGAATTTTCAAGATCTTCAACAAAAAGCGGACTGGGATACAGGTTGAGGTGCAAAAAATATGGGGATGGGGAAGATCTTGAGAGCTAACGACTAGATGACAGGGACGATGACTCACAGCATACTGCTAACTAGGTTTCAAGGTTTCAAGGGGGACAAAAAAAGAAATGGCTACTTACTCGGGCTGGGGTCCCTAAGGACCCGTACCGTAGACGCCATGGGTCGGCAGAGGAGGGAAGGATGACTCTAACATTGCCCCCTTTCTCACGACCAGGCTCGCTGCATTCACCCACCTTTTGCTGAATGTTATGCGATCCAAGCGTTTTCTATCGCATCTGATTTTGACACTCAGCTGATGCCGAAAATACAAAACCAGATCACGATGAGAAAAGTTTGCATCGTCCAAATCACCATCCGAGCTACAGCTGGGATCGCGAGAAACACCATACGCTTCTCACCGTGAAACGGAGGAAGAACGTTGTCCACGACGTAACCAACGTCGAGTAGCACGAGCTGTTTGGGTTCGATGCGAGCCGTCCACTCCCCGACGTGATCCCAGAACGGGCGAACTCGCTCGCAGTAGTAGAAGGCGTGCTCAGCCGTTTCTTCCAAGCCACTGCCGCAACGAGTACAATCGGGCATGTCTGCCAGGCCCGCTCTGAAGTTCAAGCTGAGAAGGGGCAACGCATTCCGTACAAGTCGCCAGGTGAGCGAGAACTCGGAGTTGTTCAAGAAGCTCGATCCTGGCGCCCAATTCCAATGAGAGCGGATCTCCTCCGCCGTCCAGCCACGCCGCTCACTAAGAGGATCCGAAGCGGAACCCACCACTAGCTCCCGATACAGTTCTTTTCGAGGCCGTGAAAGGTCACTGGACCCAAGAAGGTTACGAAGGGCCTTTCGGCACTCGCGGACAAACAGTGTTTCGCCCAAAGACCTACGTCGGCCTTCAGCCTTTGGGTCTGACTTGAGGCGAGGAAAAGTCCGACTCGCCTTTCGTCTCCACACTGAGTCCCCCGTCATGGATCGGCCCAAGTATGCAAGTCTTTCAGCAAGCCAATGGCTCTCCAGATCAGGCACACCTAGGCCCCCGTTGCGTGTACGTTGGATACAGACCTGCCTACGGACCATCGGCCTTGCACCTCCCCAGACAAGTCTGGTGAGGGATCGTTGCAGCGCCAACCGATGTGCCTTAGGCTGAGGAAGTACAGCCAATCGGTAAAGGATCAAGGGGAAGACGTACCCGGCGCACGCCTCCGCCCTGCCCTTTAAGGACAACCTCCTTGAAAGCCAGATTCCCACCTGAGCATTCACCTTAGCTTGTACTTCCGACCAATTTCGCTCCAGTTGGAGGTCGGGCCCGAACCACACCCCGAGGATGCGGATGGGTCCGTCACTCCAGCGGAAGGGCCCTGGAAGAGTATTGCTACCCGTCCAAGCACCGAGCCGCAAACCTTCGCTTTTGTCAAAATTGACCTTGGCTCCTGCAATCCGTTCGTACTCGCCAACCGCCTTCTTCACAGCCTTTATGTCCAGGCGGCGGGACACAAACACTGTGATATCATCAGCGAACGCGGAAACCCTTGCCGAAAGAGGGCCAGCAAAAGGGACACCGCGCAGGGCCGGATTTGCCCCCTCATCCCTAAGCCTACGGAGCAGGGGCTCCAAAGCGAGGACATAGAGAAGAGGAGACAGGGGGCAGCCCTGCCGGACCGAACGCTCGATCGCGAAAACCCTCGAACGCCTTCCGTTCACCTGCACCACTGCCTGAGGGTTGTGGTACATCATACTAATCCATCTGCGGAACCCCGGTTAAATTCGTAAAAGAGAAAGAATGTGTTTTAAGACGGCGTATTTATAGAAAAAATCGTCTTATAAGTGGCTCAAGACGCAGGACTTGAATTTAAGCGCGCCGACGTAGTTGTAAGCATATCACGTGGTCCTCCTGGCCAATGGTTTCCCGAGACTGAACATTGAGCGTCCGCCATCTTTGTGGGAACAAGTGGCATACCGCCCAAATTAAATTATAGGAGTGTAAAGTCCTATAACTTCGAAAAAGTCGGAATAAAAATTAAAACCATTAAAAAAGAAAAAATAGTAATATCTTTTAAGTATGTAAAAAACTAAAAAAAAAAGAAGAAAAAAACTGCTGATGATATTTATCAAGCACATTTTCTTCTGCCTTTCCTCCTCCACATTGGGATGGATGTGGTTAATAATATTTTGTCAGATAATTACATAACAATACTACCAACTAAACAGCTGTGAGATGTACTTAAGGAAAAAAGAATAAGAAAGAAAAGAGAGGGGGAAAACTGAATCCTTTTGAACGTAGTAGCCGACCAACCAGCTTGCTAGCCACATCGATAAGGGCCTGGTTTAAAAAAAAAACAACTTAATTACAAGAGTTTGTTTTAGAAAAAAAAATTAAACAAAACAAAGGCACTGGCGAGTGGGGAAAATTGCCGACAATCTCTCCTATTTTTTAATTGAGTCTATGATTTTTTTTTCTTTTTCTACCTTAAATACATAAAGCTAATCGCACTTTGAAAAACTTTGAGAAAGAAAGAATGTCCGCTTTGTATACAGCAGAAGCACCATCACCGCCACCACACGATGCTCTCGAAGAAAAAATATTCGCTGTCAAAATTGAACCGAAGAAAAGAAATAGTTCAATTTACAAAGAATTATTTAACCAAATAGAAACTGTTCAGGAATTTACACAAAACAGTACATTGCATGGTGTGCGATATCTCTTCCAACCCGAATCTTTTGTTTTGAGAAAGTGAGTACTTCTTTTTCTTTTTCTACTATTCTATCATAAAAATGATGTCGATTGATGTCTATTCACAATACTTGGAAAGAGGAAATGTTAAATAAGTGTTACAATTTCTTTAAAAAAAAAAAAACTAAGTAAAAACGTTCACCCCCCCAATATATATATATATATATATATATATATATATATATATATATATATATATATATATATATGTGTGTGTGTGTGTGTGTGTGTATTATTCGGTCCAGTTAAACCGTAGTTGGGAGTAATTCCATCGGGACAAAAAAAAAAACAAAACTATTCAACAGTGAACATTTAAATTTTCCTGGTAAAGAGCTCAATGTAACTGACATTACAGAGCAATAATTTCTTTAAGAAAAAACAAAAACCGGTCACATTAGGATTAGAAATTTATTTCCATATAAATATCCATTTCCGAGTTGGTGAAGTTTCCGATAAAAAAATAAATAAATTTATAATCCTAATGTGACCGGTTTTTGTTTTTCTTAAAGATATATATATATATATATATATATATATATATATATATATATATATATATATATATATATATATATATATATATATATATATATATATATAAAACCAAGTAGTGCTGATAGAAAAAATTCTCTTGACTCTCTCGTCATTCGTTTCTATCGTCAATCGCTACAGGTATGTCCTCTAAACTGTATCCAGTGTCCACACAGGTATGATAAATATACGTACTTTCTGGTCGGCCAACACTGGTGTGTTGATGTTTGAGAGACCACAAGAGAATTTTGCTTATGAGTTTGTTCCTGTTTTTACCATATATTACCATTGGCCTAATGAGTAAAGTGTTCGCCAAAGGTTCGGGAGACCAGGGTTCAATCCCAGGTCGAGTCATACTAAAGACTATAAAAATGATACTTGGTGCCGCCTTGCTTAACAGTCAGTATTATAAGGTACGGACTTGATATGCTACGAACATTTTTAAAAGACTTGATATCTTACAAAAATTTTTTTTTTAAGATTTGATATGTTACAGAAGTTTTTAAAAGACTTGATGTGGTATAAAAGTTTTTAAGACTTGATAATCTGCCAAAGTTTTAAAAAGATATTATATGCTCCAACAGTTTTTAAAAGATTTTATATGCTACAAAAATTTGTATTGCCCAGTCGGCTGGGGCTGTAGAATACACTGACTGCACCTCTGCAGAGGGGTAAGACCTCCCCCCATGAGTGTCCTGGATATGACACTAAACAGTCTGATGGTGAGGTCCCAGTAATGCTGGGGCCTTGGTGAATACGGAGCACCCCTTCATTGCCATTGCTCCCAGGTCCACTCTGGCCTGGCATGGTAGCACCTGATAGGGCTCTATCTATGGGTTAAATAAAACTAACGGCATACTTATGCTAAACTGAATTGTTTGATTAAACTGAATAGCTTAAAATGGAAATGTTTTTTGACAATTAAACCGTACTTACATTTAAACTGCGTGCTTATGATAAACTGAATTATTTCAAATAGAACTGTTTTTGACATTGAAACTGTATTTACACTAAACTGAATTGTTTAACATAGAACTGTTTTGACATGTAACTGTGTGTAAACAAAATCTGTACTTTTACAAAACTGAATTAGCTGAATTAGAACTGCTTGAATAAACGAAATAGCTTGAAATAGAAATGTTTTTCACAATTAAACTGTACTTACATTTAAACTGCGTGCTTATGCTAAACTGAATTATTTGAAATTGAACTGTTTTTGACATTGAAACTGTACTTACACTAAACTGAATTGTTATATATAACTGCTTGAAGAGTTTGAAATAGAAATGTTTTTGACAATTAAACTGTGTACTTATGATAAACTGAACTGTTTTAAATAGAACTGATTATTTACATAAAAATGGATTTGGCATTAAATAACCTACAACGGTTGACATGCCATAAAACCCAACGAACCAAAAATTTATATGCTGTGAAAGCTTTTAAAAGAATCGATATACGACTAATTTTTAAGACTTGATAAACTACAACAGAAATGAACTGGTAACGTATCATATCCATTCGTTAAATAATAATTATTTTTTGTTATCTAAGCTTCTCTGTTATTGGTCTCTGCTTAACAAATAGTTTCCAAGAGGAGATCTCACGATTAAATGTCTACTATATATATTTTTTATGTTTACACAAAATTTCAAAGGGAATTTCAGGCAACTGAGTGATAAGACTCCTTGTTTCCCAGGACCTTCCTCATTATCATCATAAATTCCAGTACTGTTGTAGACAGAACAGTAATCTTAAATGGCAACTTATTTGGGGAAATGGATAACGAGCTAGCTTAGTAGACTATTGTTAGAGTTCGATTCTTACTGTTGCCCCACACTTCTGGCCTTGTGCCAAGCCAAGCGAAATTTCGTCAATGATTTGTGTGCATCTCATTGACAGCAACCTAGACAAGCAGACTATTGTTTGAGTTCGATTCTCAATATAGTTCAAATCCCGGACACTGCGTTTCCCTTTGCGTTAAAACCTTTATGAAAGACATGAATCTATCTATTCTCTCTACTCTGTTATGGGTAAATAGTAGGGCAGAGTAGGTTCTTAAATTTTGATTACGTAAATAGTCTACGAGAAGGAAAACTCTGAATTCATCCCAGCTGTACTCGGCTTAAATATTGACCTTGTGCCACAAATGCATTACACACACACACACACACACACACACACACACACACACATATATATATATATATATATATATATAGGGTGGGTATATAAGTATACCTTTGTGAGAGACATAAATCCCTCTCTTATTCCAGCTATTGGTAAATAGTATAGCAAACAAGGCACTTTAACTTTGGTAAGCTAACTAACCAAGGAGAAGGAAATATTCTGAATTTCAAACATGAGGAGTGTTGTTCAAGAGAATCTATGGCCGAGAATGGTGCACATTTGAAATGCAATGCAAAATAAAGTTGTTATCGTCTGTTCCACTTTCTTTCACATTAGACAAAAGCCCCATGAAAATTTTTCAGTCGATTATCAAGATAAGGCAACAGTTATAGGAAGCCGACCGTGTTTATCTGGCTGGCTATCACAAATCACCTACCATGACGCTCAAGTATGTCATTTGATATCCAGGTTTATACTATATCTCAAGTTAGATCATATCAGACGCAACACAATCTTACCAATTATCCTAGCACAAGAAGAGCAGTAAACTGCGAACTTTATCATCATCTACAGAGGACAACAAACTTTCAATAGCTATTGTCTTGTCATAAATTATTATCAGAAAGATTGGGTATACGCAGTAAAAGAAATTTACATTATATATATACTAAAGACATATTTTGTCTGTATAATTTAATTAAGATCCTTTCAAGTTTCCGGAGAAGTGTCTTAGTTTTAGGTTGGAATTGGTGGATGAATTTACCAAAATTGTCTCGAGAACTTTCGGACCTTTCATAGGCCATCATCAGGGGTTGCTTGCATGCGTAAATTTTAGAGTAAATGAGACAAGTTTGCTACCGGGGTTTCACCAATAGCATCTTATTGATGGATCCCGGGTTGCAAACCTCTGCTCTTATTTACTTTAATATATATATATATATATATATATATATATATATATATATATATATATATATATATATATATATATAAACAAGTAGGGAGACAATTTTTAAAAAAAGTAATCCAAAAGTGATGAATTTATTTCGAAGGGAAGTCGACGTTAAAACGTTTCGGGTTTAATGAACCTTCATCAGGTTTGGTTTGGTCTTATGGCATATCAACAGTTGTAGATTATTTAATGCCAAATCCATTTTTATACATATAAACCGTTACCTTCATTAGGACTTTAAAATGGTCAAATAAGTGTTGATAGAACAACGATGGTTGTTTAATAAAATACTAAAACAGGGGAAGGATATATACAAAGAAAAATCACATAACCATTCAATCATTAAATCAGCGTTCTCTTTTGGAAAACAATGACGTGATTTACCCATTCCTTTTATTAATATAGATAGATAGATGTCTCCTTATCAAGTCACGCTGATAGCAGGGATTTCTCTCTCTCTCTCTCTCTCTCTCTCTCTCTCTCACCATCTGTCCCTATCATCTATCATTCCCGATAGGTCGTCCAAACTACATTCAGTATCCACAGTGCTGATAAATGCAAGTTTTTGCTAGTCAACCAACACTGTCACGTCCATGTGTAGAGGTTCATAAAAGAAGGTTGCTTATGAGCTTGTCCATTGCTTCTCTAACAGTGTACCACATGTCTTGTTCGTTTTACTTGAATGGTTTTTTGAGATGGGAGGTAAGTGGCCATGTAGGGGTCCATAGAAGAAGGTCACTTATGAGTTCGTCCTTGCTTCTCTAACAGTGTCCCACATGTCTTATTCGTCTTACTTGGATGGTTTGTGAGATAGGAGGTAAGTGGCCGTTTATGGAGCGTTGCTTTTAGGATTTGTTCGGAATAGCATGTAGCCTTTCTGTGTAGTTTCTAGTTAGCCTTTTCTCAATGCATTTTGTCCCGTGTCCATGTGGTGTATTCATACAGGAGTATTGACACAGCCACAGCTTGGAAAAATTCCGTTTTAGTTTTTCGAAGAGATCTGGTTTCCATATGATCAATAAGCAGTCGATAGCAATCAACATCTTTGCTCGGCGTATGTTGGTATCCCTTTCACAGACGAGATATTGCTGCTGACGCACGTAAACTTGTCAACTAATTTTAGAGGCCTGACCTTTAAAGTGGCCTTCTCGTTTAAAACACATGAATTCTGTTTTATTTGTGTTCACATAGAGACCAATACCTTCTGCTTCTTGTTCCAGGCTATGCAACAGGGATTCGTCTTGGGCAGGTGTTTTGCAAGAAGCACTTAATCATCTTCGTAGTCTGCATCTGTAATAGTTTCTGCAGAATATCGTCTGTTTATTGTCTTTTTTGTATAAAGCCATTTTCTTTTATTAGATCTATCGATGTTCTAAGTACAAAGTCTCGGCAGATTATAAACAAATATGGCGCTATTTTATCATCTTGCGAAACTATAGCAACAATGTCGAAGAATTCGTGTCGCCATCTGGTGGGCAAACCTTTGTTTTCCTTATTTTGGAAAATGTCATTATACTTGTAAGTTTCCTTGGGAGACCAGATGTTGGTAATATTTGCACCTTCCCTCGGCAATTTAGAGAAATCTACGAAAAACAGTGTCACCTCGAGATGTTTTGTACATCCTTCTCAGATGATTCGGCGGATAGTGAAGTTGTAGATAGATTTCTCCAAAAATTGTTCTGATTTTTCCAAAGAATCTTCTCGATTTCCGATTTGATACAGTCGAGAAGCAGAACGTTAAACGTAAGAATTATGCCTCTGTAATTCTTAGTGAATCCGAGATCACCTTTCACGAGGATCAGGAGGATCCATTCTTTTTTCTATTGTTTTGTTTATATACAATGTTGCATAATATGTCTTCAAATTTTCTTGTTTTCCATACTTCAGAAGGTATTTAGTCGAGGCCTGAAACTTTTCTGCTTTTAGTTTTTTTACAGTACTACGTCAAGTTCTTCCCCCGTAAACTGTCCTAGTTTGATGTCTAGTTGGCCATTAATCATTTTTCAATAGGATTGTCACTGACTTCAAGAGAGTTTCCAAGCAGATTCTTGATATATTCTTTCTACTTCTGTATTCTTTTTTCTTGGCCGGCAGCTTTTAGTTTTGCTTTCGACTTATAAAAAAAAACCCGGCAAAATAGTCGGTGGTGTTTAAGAACGCTTTATTTAATATATACCAGAGATATAGTGACAAAAATTTGATCGAATAGTTGCTGTTTTCTGGCGTTTAAAACACGATAGAAATCGTTGGTGACATTTTTAACATCACTTAGATTTTATGCGAAAATCTGGCTTTAAAATTAGTTGGACAATTACTGATTTCTCCGTAAAAATGTTTGGTGATGTTCTAGAATGTAATTTTTTTTTACTTGGACAGATATATAAGAATTGGGGATCCTATTTACCCAACCCCTCCGCTCGGGCAGGATATGACACAAGGTCAATTTTTAAGCGGAGTTTGACAGGTTTGAATTCAGAGTTTTCCTTCTCCTAGACTAGTTGCCTCACCAAGGCTGAAGAACCTAGTCTGCCCTACTATTTACCCATAGCTGGAGGGAGAATAATTGGATTCATACCTTTCCCAAGGGTATTAGTGCTATGTGAAGTGCAATCAGTCTCGTCCAGGATTTGAACTCGAGTTGCCGTGTCCAATTCCTGCGACGATAACAATTACACCACAATTGGGGATGAAACTTACGACGTCTATTTTTACCATATACTTCATACTTTATTTATTAGTAGGATCAGATGTGTTATTGAATACATTTTCCGTTTTATCAGGGTGTACTGAGTAAACTTTATCAGATTCGAACGTAATACTCTTCGATTCCAATCTTAGTTCTCTATAACAATAGTATTGCACAAAATAAAATTAACAACAGATGATTTAAAAGGGAAACGTTTTTGTATTTTATTTATACTAGGGACTCTACAGCGTGGAACGATAAAATTGTCGCCCTAGAAAAGACGACATGATTCCATTTCCGTTTAATGAAAACTGGTTTTCTTTTTTTGTTGCAGACCATCTACTAGTTGGCCAGTTGTGTACAAATCCCAAGAGCGATAGGAGCTTTCTATCATGTCTGAAAGTGACACAATGTTCAACGAGCGAGATCAGAGATGCGCCGCTGTACAACTCATGCTCTCTACCAATCCAAGTTATGACAACAGGACCATTGCCAGCACCCTCAAAATGCAAATCTGGATTGTCACGAATAACAGGAACGTGCCCAGGGTGATGAAAACAAAGTTTCCGGTTACGGTTATGGTCTTTGATGTGCTTTCACGTGAAGGCCACATCATGCCACCTCACATCTTCGAAGTCGGCTTGAAAGTCAACACCAAAGTGTACCTGGATGTGCTGAAGAGTGTGGTGATCCCCTGGTGCAATCAGGTGGCCGGTAGCAGACCCTGGGTGTGGCAGCAGGACTTGGCACCGGCTCACAAGTCCAAAGAGACCCAGGCTTGGCTTCAGAAGGAGTGCTACAACTTTGTACCCTTCTCTCACTGGCCCCCCTCCTCCCCCGACCTGAACCCGCTGGACTACTTCGTTTAGTCATACGTCGAGAACATCACCAACATGACCTCCCACAACACCAAAGCCAGCCTGATCGCCGCCATCCGCCGAGTATTCACTGAGCTTCCGCCGGAGCTTGTGAAAAAGGCATGCTCCCAGTTCCGGATCCGTATCGAGGTGGTCATTGAGGCTGAAGGCAGCTACATTGAATAGATGTCAGCTCTTCAACATTGTATTGATTTTTTCAATAAAAGTTTTAAAATGAAGCTGTTGTGTTGTTTTCTTTAGGACGACAATTTTATCGTTCTACCTTGTATTTACATTAGAAACACGAGATGTGAAGAAAGGAAGTTTTCCAGATGAGTTAAATTTGTTCTTTATAGATAAATAACAAGAGAAATTTTGCAAAAATGTCCTCCTTAAAAATAGCTCAGCTTACAGATGTATAATTGGATATGAGAAACACAAGATAACAAGGTTGCAACTAGATCGTGTCGAAAATTAATAAACATTTTATCAATTCCTCACATTTGTTTAGACACTTATGATATCGTGCATTTATATGGAGAAAGAAAAAAAATGTCTCTGCAAGGAAATTCTGAAATAAGTACAGCCTGTATGAATGAAGACCAGTGTTCTTGGGATCTTCAGTTTGATGTAGATTGGTGAAGATAAGATTTCAAAACGATGGAACGAATTCTACACATTCTTCTATGACTGGTTGACTTTCAGATTATTTTGGTCTTGAACTGGGTAATTGTGAGACTTCTCTCCTCGAAAGATAGGTTTTTTTCATAATTTATTTGAAAATAATTGATTTTAACGATATATCAACTCGTGGCGTAATGGTTAAAGCGATGGACTGCGGAATCGTAGTAAGCGAGTTCGTATTCAAGTCGCGCTATTACGTTCACTTTCGGGCAAATACCCTTGGGAAAGGTATCAACCCCCTTATCCTCCTAGCTATGGGTTAAATAGTACCACTACTGTTCTTCTCGGAGAATGACTTTGGCATTAAATAACCTACAAAGGTTGATATGCCATCAAACAAAGAAACCAAACCATCAATCTGATTCCATGCTTTCCATATATCACGCTTATGTCTCGCATATAGAGTTGAGGTTTTATTAAATCTAGCAGGACTTGATAATCACGAAATTATTGATAGCAATATGCAGTTTGGATTTTTGTGATACACTGCCAATCTATCTACTTTTTTGATAAATTCCGCACTGTCGATGGAGCTTATAATATTCTGATTTTATCCCCCTGCAGTGGGGTAAGACAAAAAGATCGTCTTTCAACGTATAGGGATATTGAAAAAAATAAATTATTAAAATTGGCGAATTTTTATTAATTGATTATAAAATTGAAAATGGAAGGAAATAAGAAACATTTCAAGAAAATTAAGACAGTAACTTAAATACGTAAAAGGAAGTTTTACCAGTTTATGGAGAAGGTGCTGTAAGTGATCGAACGAGTAAAAAATGGTTTATGAAGTATTGTGCCGAAGATTTCTCTCTGGAAAATGCCTCACTATCAGGTTGTTCGACTGATTGATTGATTTTAACGGCATGTTAACCCGTCTGGTGTTATTTTATGCCTAGAGGTTAGGGAATCACATTTATTGTTCATTTATATTTACATTTTCTTTACGTAGAAGGAAGAAACCACCACACAAAAATGTAAATATAAATGTGTTTCTTTTTTTTTTTTTTGCTCACAGTTATATGATATCGAGTGTTTCTATTGTTACGGAGAGAGAGAGGGGGGAGAGACGAAGATAATGATAGAGAGAGAAGAGAGAAAGAGAGACACAATGTTAATGGTAGAGAGAAAGAGATAGAAAGGCTATAAGAAAAATAAAGGAAGACGACTGAGGAGATGAACGTAGGATAATCCCGAAATCCCAACCACAGGGAACAGGCAAACATCCACGTTAAAAATAGAGTGTATCAGAAGAAATCGGTCTGAAAACCGGCGTTTAGAAACAAACTCAAATAAAAAGTCGTTAAACCGAACGCAGAATCGAAAGCAGCGGAAGAAAGTTAATTCCCGATTGACTCCGGTGACGTGAAGATGTACTGACAAAGTCAGCAGACATTTTTTTTAGGTTGGGTTCATCAAATGAGCCAGCCTGCCCTCGCACACTAAACGAGGCTCCAGCGGATAAGGCATAATGCAGAAGGATGAATGAAACTGCGGCATTCCCTCTGATAAAACAGATATCCCAGAAGTCGAATCTCTCTCTCTCTCTCTCTCTCTCTCTCTCATCAACGTTTATAGTCAAACTTATAATTTACACGCACTATTCTGAGAAAAAAAAAACAACCTTCCTTTCAATAAAACATTCCACCTTTCCTGTTATTAATATTTATGAGTTTTTTGTAATAAATGTTCTGGTTCTTATTATAATCTTGGGTCGTATTTGTCTTCTTGATTCCTCAAAGAACGGGTCTTATCCGGATGGATATTTGCCTTCTTTATTTCTTTTTTTTTTCTAATGTATATGCGACGGGATCTCTGGGGAATATTTTAGACGTTTTAGGGGTTTGCACGAGGGAGTCTTAGAAGGCCATTTGTTTCCCTACGACTAGATAATTCTCTGAACTTGTAACACTAATACAAATAATATCCAACACAAATTATACAAATAATATCCAACACAAATAATTTTCAAACAGATCTGCCCCATAGATGGGACCCAAGCAGGTACTACCACTACGGACCAGAGAGAACCTGGGAATAAAAGCAATAAAGTAGACTAATTGAGGTTAACAGCAATAAAATCAAACTACTGTTTGAGAATGCACAATCTTATACGGCGCAGGAGATTCTCAAAATATTCTCATTTTTCTCTAAGTATCAAATTTAAGCGTTTAAAATAATTTTCACCGGCCAGCTGATTATGTTAGCTGCTTTGAAGGTAAATGTTCATTAGTTTATAAAAAATAAAATAAAATAAAAAGAAACGTATTTCTGTGTGAAATGTATAGTTAAATGAAACTGCTCCATTAAAAAATAAACTGTGAAAGGCAATGTGAAATTTATAGTTAACAGAAAATACTCCATTAAAAAATACACTGTGAAAGGCAATGTGAAATTTATAGTTAACAGAAAATACTCCATTAAAAAAATACACTGTGAAAGGCAATGTGAAATTTATAGTTAACAGAAAATACTCCATTAAAAAATACACTGTGAAAGGCAATGTGAAATTTATAGTTAACAGAAAATACTCCATTAAAAAAATACACTGTGAAAGGCAATGTGAAATTTATAGTTAACAGAAAATACTCCATTAAAAAAATACACTGTGAAAGGCAATGTGAAATTTATAGTTAAATGAAACTACTCCATTAAAAAAATACACTGTGAAAGGCAATGTGAAATTTATAGTTAACAGAAAATACTCCATTAAAAAATACACTGTGAAAGGCAATGTGAAATTTATAGTTAACAGAAAATACTCCATTAAAAAAATACACTGTGAAAGGCAATGTGAAATTTATAGTTAAATGAAACTACTCCATTAAAAAATACACTGTGAAAGGCAATGTGAAATTTATAGTTAACAGAAAATACTCCATTAAAAAATACACTGTGAAAGGCAATGTGAAATTTATAGTTAACAGAAAATACTCCATTAAAAAATACACTGTGAAAGGCAATGTGAAATTTATAGTTAAATGAAACTACTCCATTAAAAAATACACTGTGAAAGGCAATGTGAAGTGGATATTTTGAAGCAGCGTGGAACAACATAAGAGACTTGGGACAAGCGAAATAAAGCACGGTCAATCATAAAAGTTAGTCTTTATGTAATACTAACAGAAGAACCCAGCATTACCCAGGATGAAAATGATATTCTAAATTTTATTAAACGAAAATCCATTTTATTTTCCATAAAATGATTTCCGTTTTAGTAAATTTCTCATAAAAAATTCTCAGTATTTCCATGAGTCTCGGGAAAATGACAATTTTATTTGCTTTCTGGGTAATTTCAAACTTTGCGATCAATCTTAAGCTAAAATATCCCGTACACGTTCGGAGCGCGTGAGTCAACCGCGTCTCCCTATACGTTCCTCCTCCTCCTCCTCTTTTAAATGTCTTTAATATGCTCTATTTGAGGTAAAGGGAGCTCATATGTCAATTTTCATCCAGATTTACTCATCAACCAACGAAGTACGTAGATAGAATGGCTCCTTTCTGACTAATTTTTCCCTTAAAAGTTCTCGTCCCCTGCGAGAGTCACACAGACATTAACTGCCGAATTTACAAATTTCAACATATATGTTAGAAAATCACGAAACAAAACAGTAAATACTGCGTTTGATAAATGCTGAAAAGTCTTTAAATTTTTCTTTATTTCTACTTCGTAACGAAATTCATATATTACAAACACACACACACATACACACACACACTCACACGCACGCGCATTTATACATATATAGAGACTTGCTCTGATCATCGCATAGACGAGAAACTGACAGTCACCAAGTGCTAGTGATTGTGTCTATGCTATCCTAAATTAGATATATATGCTCCATCTCCGATATTGAGCACTCTTTATTTCTAAATATAGCAGACTACATTATATATATATATATATATATATATATATATATATATATATATAACACTTACACTGTTTCATTAAACTGACCTATAAAAAATAATATTAAACTAAAATAAATAAATTCATTATCATCATAGGTTTATTTTTCTACTTAACATTAAGAAGAAAAAAATTACTTTCATATTTGAGATTATGTTTAAACACCTGTAGTTTGAATGGTTAAGTCGTTAAGATAAAAGTTCGACTCATTTACACGTGAACACCAGTCCCTTGACATTTATAAACCTATCAGTCTTGAAAGATAAATAGGTAAAAGATAAGCATCCTCTGATGTTGGCCTACGCTCAGTATTAACACATTTATAAAAAGACTTTACCAACATTTATGAGTCTTATTTCATTCATACTATATATATATATATATATATACTAAGATCATTAAATAAGATTCTAGACTTTTTTCGTATGGGCATTTTATTGATAGCATACACATGAAACTCTAGTCCTCTTCCTCCGGCTGCAATGCACTTGTTCCAACAACTTCTGGAAGGCCCCATCGAAGTCCTCTTGTGTGAGCGTGTCAATGACCTTCGTTACAGCCTCTTTCATCTCCTCAATTGTCTCATAACAACAGCCTCTGAGCTTAGGGAATAACCAAAAGTCACAGGGAGCAACGTCTGGACTATAGGGAGGGTCAACAACTGTCTTGATGCCCATCTTGGTCAAATAGTCTGTGACAAGGATGGAGTTGTGGACTGGTGCATTGTCCTGGTGGAAATGCCACTGACCCGATTTCAAGAGTGCTGGCCTCTTCCGACGGAATCTCTTCCTGAACTCCCTTAAAACCTCAACATAGTAACCCTAACCCTTTGGCCAATCAACTCTGGTGTATTGACTTCTTTATTCCTCCCACACCTCTCATCATCCCTCACAGACTCCGTGCCTTCCTTGAATCTCTTATGCCACTCAAAAACATATCGTTCTTCTAAAGTGTCGTCACGTCCAGATGTCATTTTTGAAATTCAGCAATTGCTGCTGTAGCTGTTCATTTGAACCTGAAATCATAAAAATTGGTCAGTCATCTCATAAGATATATAGCAATAAGTAAGTAAGTAAAGTTAGCGACCATAGTCGAGGGTGACCCGAAGGCTCCCTTTTCGATAGCTACTACACCAAGGTGTAGGGGAGGGCGCTACTCCATTCCCTGGATTGCTCCACTTTACCCTTGAACCGTACCTTATAATGCTGAGTGTTAAGCAAGGTGGTATCAAGTTCTATTTTTAAAGTCTTTGGTATGACTCGACCTGGGATTGAACCCAGGTCTCCCACTGGGCCAATGTCCCGGTTAAATATATAGCAATAGCATACTGAATTCTACGACAATTTTAAATGCCTATACAAAAAAGTCTGGAAACCTATTGAATGCACCACGTATATATATATATATATATATATATATCATTATAGTTGCAAACACACACAGATGTATCATTATAGTTGCATACACATACATATATAAAAAGACAAAATGAACGAATGTTTACTTTCCTCTAATTGGTTGGTTGGGTTTTATGGGATTTCAACCTTTGTAGGTTATTTAACGCCAAATCCATTAGTTCTATTTAACCTATCAGGTGCTTCCACTCCGGGCCAAAGTAGACCTGGGAGCGATGGCAATGAAGGGGTGCTCCGCACTCCCCAAAGCCCCAGCATCACTGGAACCTCACCATCAGATTGCGTAGTGTCATAATCAGGACACTCGTTGGGAGGGGGGTTCTTACCCCTCTGCATAGATGCAGTTGGTATATTCTACAGCCTCAGCCGACTGCGCAACCCCCCTTCATGCCTATCTCATTATAACTAGCTTCATGTATTTTTCAACAAAAAATAAATAAATAAATAAAATGCCTTTGGTGAGACATGATCATGAACGCATGCTTCATCTGATCATTGTATTTTAAAACTTTTTTGCAACCCAACAAACCCAAGAAAGATCGTTCGGGTGAGAGATTCCTTAGCCTTTACATATTTTCATTTGTTTTGGTAACTCAAACATTTTATAGGTGGCAAGACATTCCGAAAAAAAATTAGCCCAGTCCTCTGAGAAGGGGTTGTAGAATACACTGACTGCATCTCTGCAAAGAGGTAAGACTTCCCCAACGAGTGGCCAAGTTTGCTGGGAGCAGTAGAACGCACCAACTTCATCTCTGCAAAGGGATAAGTCTCTCTCCAACCAGTGTGGCCCAGTTGGCTGGGGTTGTAGAATATATCAATTGCATTTCTCCAAAGAGGTAAGACACCTTCCTTCCCTCAATGTCTTGAATATAACATTAAACCATCTGATATTGAGGCCTCAGTCTTAGAACTTTGAGGAATATGGAATACTTCTTCATTGCCATTACTTCCAGATCCACTCTGAACCGAAGTGGTAGAATCTATTAATGTCCCATCTAATGCCGAATAGAAATATCTAATCATTTAGTTGAAACCATATTAATCGATGCAAACAAATGACTGTTGGTAGTATTAGATAGTAATACTTGGAATTATTTAACTGTGTGCAAATAAAACTATTACTGTTAAACAACAATACTTGAAACCATTTAACTGTGAGCAAACAAATGAGCTGTGGCTCGTTTAAAATGTTACCAAAAACTATTTGTTTACAAATCATATATTTAATATATATGTATTAACAGGATTTGGCATTAAATAACACACAAGAGTTGATATGACATACGACACGACCAACCAACAAGGCAGTTGAAAAGTCCCTTTGAAATTTTTTTTTCAAACATGGAATCGAAAATTTGTTTTCTCGATTGCAGCTGTCATTGAAAATGAAAATGATTACATTCTTTATGATAAAATTTAATTAAATCTAACTTACATTTCTGTTATATCCTCTCTAGCAAAATGTAATTACTTTTGACCACCCTTTTATATATAAAAGTAAAAGTAAAGTTGGCGACCGGAGTCAAGAGCGACCCGAAGGCTCCCTTTTCAATAGCTACGACACCGAGGTGTAGGGGAGGGCGCCACACCTATCCCTGGATTGCTTCACTTTACCCTTGTTCCATACCTTATAATGCTTATCATACGAGGCGGCATCAAGTACCATTTTGAGTCTTTGGTATGACTCGACCTGGGATTGAACCCCAGTTTTCCGGGTCATTGGCGAACACTCTAACCATTATATATATATATATATATATATATATATATATATATATAAGTTTTACGGCATGTCAACGTTTGTTAGTAATTCAATTCCGAATTTGGGATTTTTTCAGGCAATTATTTAACTAATGATAACCATTTGTAAACAATTAGTTTCAAATAACTATTAATATTAATTAATACTAACTATCAATACTAATGTCCGGTAATCCCCATTACCGGACATTAGCACAATGGTTAGAGTGTTCACCAATGGCCCAGAAGACCTGGGTTCAATCCCAGGTTGAGTCATAAGAAAGCCTCAAAAAATGGTACTTGATGCTACCTTGCTTAGCACTCAGTATTATAAAGTAAGAATCAAGGGTAAAGTGGAGCAATCATGGGAAAGGAGTACCGCCCTTCCCTACACCTTGGTGTAGTAGCTATCGAAAAGGGAGCCTTCGGGTCATCCTCGACTAAAGGGAGACAACTTACTTATTAATACTAATAATCTATACAAAATTACATACTTTCAATTCTCACTTCCAATTTAATAATAACTATTTGTTTACACAGTTAAATGGTTTAAGTATTCCTGTCTAATATTAATAATTTTTAAACAGATCTATTTGACCCCTACGTGGGACTCTTACAGGTTCTACCACTTTGGCTCCACATACCTTCGAGTAAAAGAATTTCCAAAATGTAAAAATGTACAAATTAGTGCATTTTATGTAAACACTTTTATCGTCAGATATATAGATAAGTAAAAAAAAAAACCAAAAAAAAACCCAACTTAATTTAGCCTCTATACGCTTGACATGAAAACCTGGTTTCCTCAAAGAAAGACACAAAATAAAATGAAGTTCTTTATTTCCTGCTAGAGTAAAGTGTAAAATGTCCGATGAAATATGGAAAACGCTGAGTATCTTGACAATAAACCAATCAATCTCTTCAAGTTCACCGAACTTTCGGATAGCATCCCCGACACACAGTGAACAAAGGGCTTAAATATAACAATACTTCCTTAATTATTTTCAGGTTCGAATCTTAGAACATGTTATTTGGAATGTCGGTTATCATTTCTCACATGATTTTTTCAAACTTTTAATAAACCAGGGCTTCTCAAACTTTTTCATCGATTCATCCCTTGAAACTAAATTTAATTTCCATTCACTTCTAAATGAACTAATTGAATATTGAATTAAACAATATAACTAATTTACCAATGTTTAAAATAATTTACATGAGAAAAGAATCAGTAAATGCACCTTAAATTCTTGAATTAATTTTTAAAATGGGAACGATAGATTTGGTGGCACTTTTTCCGGCCATATACCTTAACATTTTCAGAATGGAATGTCCGAATATAATTTATATCTATAGTCCAAATTTGTGTGTTTTACGACGTTACACAGAAATATCCTCAGGAAAGTGTATTTGTTTTAAATTTTTTCTTTCTCCCAACTGGAGTTTATTTTCGCCGCAAACTTCTTGTTGCATTTTTGTGGGAACATGTCATATTTTTATTTTTAGTTTGCACGAATCGATAAAATGTTGAACAAATTCTAAATTTAGGTTAAATTAAGCAGTTAAAAATTCTAAAAAAATTTCAGGGGGCCGTCCTCCTCTTCGCAGGGGTTAGGTTTATCGCCTGGCACCTGAGGCTCCCCATTTTTGGGGAATGCCACCGGGGCCCGAGACATTTTTTGGAATGCCGGGCGCGTGTGGGCTATGGCTCTGCGCTCGGACCCACTTTAAAAAAAAACCTTGTGCCATACTCGCCCGGTTGGTGGGACGGAAGACAAATACCGCTTTCCCAGACATCGTCTTGTATGTATTATCAACACTCCAGTCTGACTTCGACCAAGATCGTATAGGGCCGATCCCAGCCGACTCTAGGCTAATGAGTTCAATTAATAAATTTATATCCTATTGCTAACAATGTCAAACTCTATCAGATAATTACCAAACAAAGACAATTTTTTAAAATAAGGTTTTGAAAATCTTACAGAATCAATAAGCTATGGGCAATGATACTGCTTGCCCTGTTCAAATGCCTCAGCAGAAATATCTCAAAGTAATGTCAATATACGCCTAGCGAAGGAGTGGACTGCTATCGACAGGTTATCGATCATATAGAAGTCTGATCTATCCAATAAACTAAAACAGGGTTTCTTCCAAGTTGTGGTTGTGTCAATAGATGCACCACATAGGAATAATAATAATAATAAGGATGACTAGGTTCTTCAATTTTGGCTATGCAACCAGTCTCGAAGAAGGAAAATCAGAACTCCACTTAAAAATTGATCGTGTTTCACATCCTGCCCTTAGCGGAGATTGTGTGTAAATGTTATATAACAATGAAGGAATGATGATGAACCATAATCAAGGAATGAATAACCATGATACTTTCTTTATAGAAATATACTTGCTCCAAATTAACCCTTGATCCTTACCTTATAATGCTGAATGTTAAGCAAAGAGGCGACCATTACCATTTTTTGAGTCTTTGGTATGATTCGACCTGGGATTGAACCTCGGTTTCCCGGGCTATTGGCGAACACTCTACCTACCAGGCCAGTGGACCTGTTTGAATGTAAATTCCCTTTTTGGTCGAACAACTAATTGTATCTTACTGACATTTTATTTCTCTTAAGGCCTAAAATTGACTATAAGTGTGACAGAGACAGAGACACAGAGAGAGAGAGAGAGAGAGAGAGAGAGAGAGAGAGGGACAGGGAGACGGACAGAGGAGGACTGCTACATTGAACCTTATCTTCTTAGCTACGTTGTGCCATATTCAAGGCCCCACTTGGCATTACTTCTGCTTCTTAGTTGGGGTGCGCTTGGGCCGCAGCCTCCCTCGGTATGGGTGGCGTTCAACGCGGTTGACCGCCGACTCTGTGACTGTGTCTAACGTGACTGACCGTTACTACAGTGAGTGTCTGCATATATGATTTTATAAAGCTTACGTATTCTTCCGGTTGTCAACCTGCGTGAGCTGCTAACACCCATGCATTGCTGTTTTCCTGTTTACCCAGATGGAACATGAATACATTCAAATGCCAAGTTGAATATCACCTTTCCTTTGAAAGTGTTGTGAAGAAGGGAAACCTGCAAGATGGGCAACTTGCCAGTCTTCTCTATAACCTCACCCAGGGCTGTGCTGAGATCCAAGCGTAGATAACCGTGAGATTAACGAAGAACATAAAAAATAAAATAAATATAGAATCTAGCAAAACTCCCAAAAGAAAGAAGCTGACATACACCGAAAATGGTTACTGTTTTTCTTTAGTTATGTGAATAGACAGACTGAACAGTCTTCCAGGTTTAAATAACGATTACAAGATCATTTCTCCCATTAAAAAAAAAAATAAAAAAAAATGACGTGTTCATTCGCAGCAGGTGTTGTCTGAAATCCAGACTACTAATTTGTTAAATAAAGTGAAGGTTATGGAGGAAACGTGAGATCAGGGTCGCTATAACATCCAGATATTCCTGGATATATCTTTCATTTAGCTCTCTCTCTCCCTCTCTCTCTATCTATCTATCTGACACACACACACACACACACACATACACACACAGTATTTGTGGTGAAATGGTTACCGTCACAGGAAATGGGCCGGCGAACCAAGTTCAAATCCAGGACTCTTCAAGACTCTTGGATGTTTGGTTTTTATGGCATATCAACCTTTGTAGGTTATTTAATGCTAAATCGATTTTTATACAGATAATCAGTTCTATTTAAAACAATTCAGTTTAGCATGAGTACACAGTTTAATTGTCAAAAACATTTCTATTTCAAGCTATTCAGTTTTCTCAAACAGTTCTATTTCAAACAATTCTGTTTATCAGGATCTAAACTCTTAGTTGTTTCTACAAATGCTGTTAAAATTTGAGATCATTTGAACGAGAATTTTCTCAAAAATTCTATACCTCTCAAATAATATCAATTTAAAAAAAAAAGATATATATCAGTAAAATCACACAAACTCACCGAAGTCATAACTTTTAATTTGATTAATCTCGCAAAAATAATTCAACCTTGTCAATGGATGCTTACTAAAGTAACGAAGGCCAAAAATATATCACTTAAAGTTGTATTAGTTTCTATAATTTTATCTCAAACTTCATCGATTATATTGAATAGTTAATGGATACTTAATCGATAAGCAAAAGTTTATTTACGAGATCCAAAGACCAAATGAGTCTTTAAAAAACCTGCTTAGAAAATCACTATTCTAATTTCTGATTTTTACTTGATGCAGATGAGAAAATCTGCAAGACACCCCACTTTCCTTCATCTACTGCAAGACTCTGACCTACCCCAAAAGAAGACATAGTGAATAATGAGCCTTACTCACTCTGGCAGGGAGAGGGGTTAAAATCAGAATTGTCTTCTCCAAGACCGGTAATTCTACAAAGCCTATTCTACCCTGTTATTTATACATTGCACACAACGGGGAGAAGACATGGATTTATATTTTTATAAAGGGTCTTAGGGAGAAGTGAACTTAGACAGAATTTGAACCCGGTTCGTCAGTTCCATATTCTGCATCGATAACCATTACACTACTTGCACCTCCTCTCATATTTGTGTGTGTGTGTGTGCACGGGTCAATGTTCTTATATATTCTTCAAATACAAGGATATTGAACGCTGTGCAATTCTAAGAAGTAACTATAGCAACCAACCTTTAAAAGCATTTACAGGTTTAAAGCAATAATCAAAATAAGCTAAAATGTCAATCCATTTCCTTAACTAATTACAATACCCACTTAATTATACTTTGATGAACACACCTTTTTGTTTGTGACATTGCATTGATATATTAGAACTAATGTTGATATTTCTTATCAAGAGTTACATTTAAAAAATTGTCAGTAAAATACAAAGGGAAGTTACATTTAAACAAGTCCACTGGCCTGGTAGGTAGAGTGTTCACCAATGGCCCGGGAGACCAGGTTTCAATCCCAGGTCGAGTCATACCAAAGTGGTAATGGTTGCCTCTTTGCTTAACATTCAGCATTATAAGGTAAGGATCAAGGGTAAAGTGGAGCAATCCAGAGAATAGAGTAGCGCCCTCCTATACACTTCGGTGTCGTAGCTAATGAAAAGGGAGTCTTCGGGTCGCCCTCGACTACAGTCGCCAAATTTACTTTTATAATTCTCATGAAATAATTCTATGTCATAAACAATACTTCAACAGGTTACGCTGACTTAATATCTTCTGCTTCGGTTTCATGGCATATCAACCTTCGTGGGTTATTTAATGAATTATTTAGTATTAATACCAAAGCCATCCTTGGAGAAGAACAGCAGTCATGCTATTTAACCTACAGCTGGGAGTCTAAGGAAGTTCAATACCTTTACGGGGGGAGCATTAGTCCAAAAGTGAATGTAATAGCCCAACTGGAGTTCGAACTCGCTTACTTTGAGGTCGCAGTCTGATACTTTAACCATTACGCTACAGGGATTCCATCGAACTTCGGTTTTGATACTTTATCAAATGAACAATTTTGACTGATAACAAACTGCCGGTAAATAATCTAAATTAGATGAATGTTAAATTCCTTATGTGTGCCTGTATTGGACACATGTAGGTTTAACTTCTTTAATCCTACCCATTAAATGGGTCTGGCACACAAGCTTGACGTTGTTTACGATACTGGTACTGAACAAAATCATCGTTTCTTGGCTTCGGTGATCTGACAAGAACAAGTGCTTTCAGCATGACTTGAATGTAAGTCACTACGGATGAAAATACATGGCATAACGAGGTAAGTGCAGGACAGTGGATGTCAAGAGAGTTCGAACTCCAGTCGCTCTAACAATTTCTTTTGGGCGTCTCCGGTGGTGTAATGGTTAGCAAGCTAGACTTACAAACCTACACGAGTGAGTTCGAGTCTCATTGGGTGCCCCATTCATATGGCCTTGTGCCACATCTAAGCAAAAAGCTTAGTAAATTACCACTACGGATGAAATAATTATGTAAAAGGAGATAATGAAAAGTTCTCGATCCAACCAACAAAAAGGAATAACCGATAGACATTAAATGCACATATCATTCCACATATTCAACACATTTGGCACGTCATTTCACAAGTTTCTTTAACCTTACAAAAAACTGTTTCTTGTAGTTTCAAAATGACATTTACTTTTAGCTCAATCATTCAAAATTTATACTAACCAATTCACTAATCTAAATATGCAGTTTAATTATGATTCATTACCAGTGGGTAGAGTGTTCGCCAATGGTCCGGGAGACTGGGGTTCAATCCCAGGTCAAGTCATACCAAAGACTTTAAAAATGGTACTTGATACCTCCTTGCTTAACACTCAGCAATATAAGGTACGTATCAAAGTTAAAGTGGAGCAATCCTGGGAAAGGAGTAGCGCCCTCCCCCCCTACACCTCGGTGTAGTAGCTATGGAAAAGGGAGCCTTCAGATCGCCCTCGACTACGGGCAACTACTTTACTTTGATTTTGACTCATTGGCCTAGTGGGTAGAGTGTTCCACAATGGTCTGGGAGACCTGGGTTCAATCCCAGGTCAAGTCATACCAAAGACTTTAAAAATGGTACTTGATACCTCCTTGCTTAACACTCAGCACTATAAGGTACGTATCAAGGGTAAAGTGGAGCAATCCTGGGAAAGGAGTAGCGCCCTCTCCTACACCTCGGTGTAGTAGCTATTGAAAAGGGAGCCTTCTGGTCACCCTCGACTACGGTCCCCCTCGACGACGACGACGACTACGACGACTAATTACAATTACTAATTACATGGCGTAACGGCTTACGTGCTGGACTGCAGCCTCGAAGTAAAAAAAGTAAAGTTAGCGACCATAGTCGAGGGTGACCCGAAGGCTCCCTTTTCGATAGCTACTACACCAAGGTGTAGGGGAGGGCGCTACTCCATTCCCAGGATTGCTCCACTTTACCCTTGAACCGTACCTTATAATGCTGAGTGTTAAGCAAGGTGGTATCAAGTTCCATTTTTAAAGTCTTTGGTATGACTCGACCTGGGATTGAACCCAGGTCTCCCAGGCCAGCCTCGAAGTAAGCGAGTTCAAATTCAACTTCCGCATTTATGTTCACTTTCGGACAAATACTTTCAGGAAAAATATGAACGACTTTATCCCGGCTCCCTGGTATGGGGTAAATAGAATTACTGCTTTTATTCGGCAAGGACGGCTTGGGCATTAAATAGCCCATGTAGGTTGATATGCCATTTAACAAAGAAACTTGTTCTCTAGCATTTTTCCTCAAATTTAAAAAAAAATTCTCAAATATGATGAAACTCATACAAAATTGATAATAAATGTATAAAAAAAAACCCACCGAATTAGTTTTCAATTCTGTCTGTCCTATCGGTGGGGCTTAAAATACGCTGATTTTATCCCCTGCCAAAGAGTAAGATCCCCCTCCTTCATTGACATTACTCCCAGGTCCACTCTGACTCTTAAAGGTAGTACCTGTTAGGGTCCCATCTTTTGGTCAAATAGATCTGTTTTAAAATTATCTATATCAAATACGAATACCAAGTATCATCTCACCGTGTGTAAAAAAAAAAATTAAGAAACTGCATAAAAATGTAAATATGAACGTACAAATTATGCAATTCCCTAACCTCTATGCATAAAATAATCCCAGATGGATTGACATACAGTTAAAATCAATCATGCTTCAGTTCTGTTGAATTATTTTATTTTTACAGCAAGACATGACTTCTTTTAACTGTCAGGATGGACATGAAATAAAAAGCTTAAGAATTACAGCTCTACACCACCATTAAAATATATACATTTGGGGGGAATGCTAGAAAGTCATCGGATCAACCAAAAAGGGAATGTTACTTGGGGCTATGAAACGTACGTATAGATCCCTGAACAAAAATATAAGACCACCCTCAAAAAATGAAGAAAAAATATTGTTTACAATTTTTAAATCATGAAAATCGGATATATGACAGATAAGGTTAAGAGACATTTAAATTTAAAATACGAAGAAATTTCAATTCATTTTTTATATGTATATCAGCATTTATGCTAAATTTTACAATTTATTTTTTACATAGATATAAGACCACCCATAAAAACTAAAGAAAAAAGGACTTAATTTAATGGAAAAATTTATTATATATAGTCTACATAATATAAAACTATTAAAACTGTAATACTTAAAAAACTAAAAAGATAAATGGCGAAGAGAACTAAATTATCTGAATTGAGAAAGGCGAGATTACAGCTTTGAAAAAAGTAAGAAAATCTCAGAGAGAAATTTCGAAGGCCTTAGGACCCAGTAAAACTTATCTGCAATTACTTGAAAAGTCCAAATAAGTATGGAACAAGAAAACCGACTGACAGGCAAGAAGTTCAACAGAAGAATTGTTCGCCAAGTAAAAAAGAAAACTTCATCAACATCAAAAATATTGAAATCTCTAGTGAATGCTCCTTGCAGGACTAGAACAATTAGAAGGCATTTAAACAACGAAAAAATTAATCATAGGAAAAGAATTCATCGTCCAGGTTAACAATGAAGCACAAAGAGAAACGACTGGAATAAGCTCGTCAATATCAAACCATAAGTGCTAAAGAATAGCGAAAAGTTGTTTTCTCGGACGAAAAGAAATTCAATTTAGACGGTCCAGGTGGCTTTCAGAAGTACTGTCACGTCAAAAAAATTTTCCAGGGGAGAATTAATCAATAAGGCATAGTGGAGGATGATTTCTTATCATCTGGGGGAGGAGCCTTCTCATCTTCATGTAAACTTAAACTACAAAAAGCAGCAGATTATGTGAAGATGCTAGATGATTAATCTCTCGCACAAGAAGGGCGTCGTCTATGTAGAGAAGAATGGATTTTTTTAGCAAGATAATACTGCTATTCACAATGCATCAATAACAAAGACGTACTTACTTGAACAAAAAATAAGACTTCTTGATCACCCAGTGTACTCTCCAGACCTCAATCCTATAAAAAATTGTAGGCATTGATTGTTGCAAAAGTATATGAAGAAGGTTGACAGTACTCAGCAATTTTTTAACTAAAAAATGCAATCTTAGACACATGGGAAAAATACCTTTGGTTCAACTTCAGAAACTAGTTGATAGTATGCCAAAAAAATTTTTGAGGTTATCAAAGCTAACAAAATATTAAATAAATCTGCTCATTGGTCTTATATTTATTTGAAAAGAAAATTTTAGAATTAAGCATAAATGCTAATATATATAAAAAATGAAATTTCTTCATATTTCAAATTTAATTGTCTTTATGCCTTATTTTTTTTTATATATCTGATATTCATAATTTTAAAATTGTAAACAATATCTTTTTCTTCATTTTGAGGGTGGTCTTATATTTTTGTCCAGGGGTGTACTATTCCACATATTTATCTCACAATTCAACAGAATTGGCATACCGTTTCCAAAGTCTTTTTCACACACACACACACACACACACACACACACACACACACACACACACACACACACACACACACACACAATAAATTAGAAAATTGAATAAAAAAGGCTGAGAATTTTTCAACCTCTACTCATATTCTTCGCCGGTGTTAGAAATCTTGGCATCGGGACCAGGTTTTGAATGTCGATTTTAATAAAAACAGACTTTCCTTACTGAAAGATTGTTACGTCAAAATCTTCCAACAGCTAATTCTTCTGTGTTCTAATAAGCTTTATAAATATTCTTTGGGGACTTTTGATAACATTAAAGGCTGGTAAGGCAATTAAGCTTTATTCAATCATTACAGCAACACAATCGTTTCTCTAATTCAATCCAATTTGGGCAAAAGTCTTTTTGTACTTCAATTATTTGTTGCAATGATAATGGTCGATCCAGTATAGATTTTTTAAAACTTAATTATATTCATCATTAGCTTTTGAAACATTGGCGATGTTAACGTTGTATTCTACTACTAAGTTTGTTTTCAATGTCTTGGTCGAACAACAGTCGATAACATTCACTTGCCCTATCAGCGAGGCCTGAAATACACTGATTATATCCATTGCAGAAGAGTAAGACAACCCCAATTCCAAGAAAGGGAATGTCTTGCGTATAACACTAAACTACATCTGATGGTGAGGCCTCAATTCCGAAGCTCTGGAGAATGTAGAATTACCATATTTGACGGCATATATGGTGCACCTTTTTTTACTAAAAATATCTTTTAAAATTCTCCTGCGTCTTATAAGTTTAAAATTCGCGATAGTCGGCCGAAATTAGCTTCCTAGCAATTCCTTTTAGCATAGACTTTAGAGTAACTTTCATATACCTATTGTCATTATTTAAAAGGCTATTATGCAGATTAAAAGTGTTATCATTGATAATATTCATCATTGATTTCATCACGTTTAATATTAGTAACTTTGTTTTTTGCTTTCTGTTCTTGGTTTGCTCTGGGGAAATTAGGGTGCGTCTTATAAACCCGTGCGTCTTACATGCCGTCAAAAACGGTACTTCGGAGTGGTAGCAGCAGTTATTGTCCCATCTATGAGTTAACTTGAACCGGGCCATTGGCCTAATGAGTAGAATGTTAGCTAATGGTCCGGGAGACCGGGTTTCAATCCTAGGTACTTGATGCCGCCTTGCTTAACACTCAGCATTATAAGATAAGGATCAAGTGGGGCAATCCAGGGAATAGAGTAGCGCCCTTCCCTTCACCTCTGTGTTGTAGCTAGTGAATAGGGAGCCTTTGAGTCACCCTCGACCAAGGTTGCCAACTTTACTTATGAGTCAAATAGATGTGTTTAAAAATTATTCCTATTCGATAGAAATACTTTATGCCATATAACAGAATTATAGTTTCAAGTAACTATTCTTAAAATAATTGTTTCCTTGGGATTATTATATGGTTTGGTTTGGTTCCTTTGTTTAATGCCATATCGGCCTTAGTGGGTTATTTAATGCTAAAGCCATTCTTGTAGAAGGGACAGTCGTGGTACTGATTAACCCATAGTTAAGGGAGATAATTGTGTTCATACTTTCCCCAAGGGTATTAGTTTGAAGGTGAACATTATAGCACGACTGGAGTTCGAACTCACTTACTTCGGGGTCACAGTCCAGCACGTTAACTACTACGTCACACTGACTCGCCTGGTTTATTATTAGTTACTTGAAACCATATAACTATGTGCAAACAAATGAATATCATTAAGTAGCAATAATACTTGAAAC
The DNA here is from genome assembly GCA_963585895.1 of Sepioteuthis lessoniana. Classification (NCBI taxonomy): domain Eukaryota; kingdom Metazoa; phylum Mollusca; class Cephalopoda; order Myopsida; family Loliginidae; genus Sepioteuthis; species Sepioteuthis lessoniana. The sequence goes on along the minus strand of OY757929.1, from coordinate 5,454,478 downwards.
CATAGAATTATTTGTATTTAAGTAGGAATACTTAAAACCATACAAATGTGTGCAAATTATTTGTATTAAATAGAAATACTTGAAACCATACAACTGTGTGTAAATTATTTGTATTAAATAGGAATACTTGATATCATAAGTTTGCAAAAAAAAAAAAAACTCTTAAGAAACAACTATTCAAAAAATGAAAATATTAATTTACAATGAATGGAATTCCTTAAACTTTTGGTATAAAATAAACCCAAATGAGTTGACATGCCATTAAAATCAATCACTCAATCAAAATTTACGCCTACTAAACAATATCTCGTAAGACTATGTGCATCCCTGTACATCGATATACATGAAGTGTCTTGCCATTCTCCATCTTCATTAGGGTCCATCATTATCATTCTTCCTTCAATATTTAACATTAAGAGTAAGTAGTAGGGCACAACGAGCTCTTTAGCCTTGATATGGCAACTGGTGCAGGAGAATGGTTGGTTGGTTGTGTTGTGTTTGTAGCATATCAACCATTCTGGGGTATTTAATGCCAAATCCTGCTTATACATACGTATTATATATCTATGATTTGTAAACGAATAGTTTGTAGATAACTTTTTAAGTGAACCATAGCTCATTTGTTGGCACACAGTTAAATGGTTTCAGTTATTGCTATTTAAAACCAATAATTCTATTCAGCATAATTCATTCGTTAGAAACGCAGTTAAATGATTTCAAGTATTGTAATTTAAAATACTAATATTTCAATTGAACAAAAGTCATTTGTTTTCACACACAGTTACATGGTTTCAAGTATTGTAATTTAAAATACTAATATTTCAATTCAACAAAAGTCATTTGTTTTCACACACAGTTAAATGGTTTGAAGTATTGTAATTTAAAATACTAATATTTCAATTTAACAAAAGTCATTTGTTTTCATACACAGTTAAATGGTTTCACGTATAATAAATGGTTAATAGTTCCATTTGACCTCTAGATGGGACCCTAAAAAAGGTAACACTATTCCAGGTCAAAATGGATCTGGTAGTAATGGCAATGAAGAAGGACTCCAGAACTGGAGCCTCATCATCAGATGGTTTAGTGTAATATCCGGGACATTTGTCATGGAGATGGGAGGGGGGCTTACATCTCTACAGAAATGTTGTCGACGTATTTTTATGCCCCATCTGACTGAGCTAGTCTAAGAGAGGAAAAGTTTGTATTTACCTGACCCCTCCGCCAGATGTACTCCGATTAAAAATTGACCTTGTGTCGCATCCAACCGATGATGAAAGGTTTGGGAAATTACATACATCAAATAAATCTCTATTTTCTCTCTCAGTTTTGCCTTTAGATTTATATTCTCTATTTTTTTTTTTTTTTTATCTCTGCTGTCTTGATAAGCTGAAAGCTAAATTTATCTGACATCAAGTCAAAGATACAAGCTAAAAAAAGTTACAGTACGAATCCCAAATGTAATGGACTTTACTGATAAAACAATAAGACAATTACATAAAAGTAAACCCTTCCAGTTTAGTCACAGGAATTGAGTAAGTTCCCACCTGGTCAGATTAAATCAAAATAGATAAAATTGAGGATTCGACGATTTATGTAATTAGAATAAAGAAATACCTTCAATTCAAAAGAGTAACGGATTTCATTCAATCTTATTTACGATAAACTCTGCAGTCTCCACGAAGAGAGAGAGAGAGAGAGAGAGAGAGAGAGAGAGAGAGAATTCTTATCTTTCCTGACATAATCAAGACGAGAGTTTCATGAGGTCATCTGTCGGTCTTTTCTGCTTATTTCAATGAAATCTAACCAATGACCTTGACATTGCCTAGACGTGTTCAGCTGGATTTCTTTATACATATATGAAAATGTACAAAAACACAAGGTCTTCAGAGAATGATTTTATTCACTGAATAATTTTCCAGAGTTAAATATATTTCGATTTTTTAGACCTTTATCAGGGTATATGAGTTTTTAAATGAAACGAAAAAAAAAAACGAAAAAGTTTTTAATATTTAATTTCCGTTGGTAACATTCTGTTTCAAATTTATATGATGGAATTTATGTTCAAAAAGAAAATATATATAAGAAACAAGAAAATCAATAAGTATATTCCATTAAAAATTTATTTCATCTGTTCTTGACTGAATCTTCGCATGGATTTGGAAAAATTCTTTTCTTTTGACAGTTAACCCCAAGGAATATATTTATCTTATGTTAACTTAAACGTGTCATAATTTAAATATTTATAAAAGATTAAAAAATAAAACAAAAACCTAACGTGTCATAATTTAGATATTTATAAAAAAAAAAAAAAAAGAGGAAATTCGTTATATATTCCTGTGATGGAAATCCTCCAATGTAGAAAAAGTAAAACCTCCAATGCGTAATAAGTGATTTCATTGCATCTTCACTTCCGCCCGATCTTTGGTATCGAACTTTTTTTAATTTATTATCAATAAACAGAATTTTTAAAAACATTATCGGTATCTACGATTATATATATATATATATATATATATATATATATATATATATATATATATATATATATATAATTAATTTATGAGTACAGCAAAATTTGTACAATACAATGAGTAGACACCATTGGTGATTATGGTCAGGAACTCAGTAAAACTATAAAACAACGAAGGACCCTTTTCGTCCGGTACTTTTCAAGTTGAGGACACCGGAAAATTTTAATAAAAACGGGGGTATATATCTATAATATATAAGTAGAATGGCCGGATAGAGGGGAAATTTTTTTTTAAATATATATATATATATATATATATATATATATATAATGTATGTGTGTGATGTGACGGCATTTAACTTGGGTCGGTTGAGCCGTCTCCGTCCAACAATCTCACAACGTCCCGAATGGAGGCTGACCATTCACGACGGTCTGAGGCCAGTACCCAAAATGTGAGTACTAAATTACACTGTTTAGTTTTATTTGATCCATAGATCGGGCCCTATTAGGTGCTACCACTCCGGGCAGAATGGACCGGGGAGTGATGACAAAAAAGGAGTATTCTGCATTCCCCAAAGCTCCAGCATTCCTGGAACCACCACCATTAGATTGTTTAGTGTCATATCCAGGATATTCGTTAGGGGATTCTTACCCATCTGCAGAGATGCAGTCGGTGTATTCTACAGCTCCAGCCGACTGGGCCAGTAAGGAACCGGAAGCTTTTTTTTTTTTTTTTTTATCTCTGCTGTCTTGATAAGCTGAAAGCTAAATTTATCTGACATCAAGTCAAAGATACAAGCTAAAAAAAGTTACAGTACGAATCCCAAATGTAATGGACTTTACTGATAAAACAATAAGACAATTACATAAAAGTAAACCCTTCCAGTTTAGTCACAGGAATTGAGTAAGTTCCCACCTGGTCAGATTAAATCAAAATAGATAAAATTGAGGATTCGACGATTTATGTAATTAGAATAAAGAAATACCTTCAATTCAAAAGAGTAACGGATTTCATTCAATCTTATTTACGATAAACTCTGCAGTCTCCACGAAGAGAGAGAGAGAGAGAGAGAGAGAGAGAGAGAGAGAGAGAATTCTTATCTTTCCTGACATAATCAAGACGAGAGTTTCATGAGGTCATCTGTCGGTCTTTTCTGCTTATTTCAATGAAATCTAACCAATGACCTTGACATTGCCTAGACGTGTTCAGCTGGATTTCTTTATACATATATGAAAATGTACAAAAACACAAGGTCTTCAGAGAATGATTTTATTCACTGAATAATTTTCCAGAGTTAAATATATTTCGATTTTTTAGACCTTTATCAGGGTATATGAGTTTTTAAATGAAACGAAAAAAAAAAAACGAAAAAGTTTTTAATATTTAATTTCCGTTGGTAACATTCTGTTTCAAATTTATATGATGGAATTTATGTTCAAAAAGAAAATATATATAAGAAACAAGAAAATCAATAAGTATATTCCATTAAAAATTTATTTCATCTGTTCTTGACTGAATCTTCGCATGGATTTGGAAAAATTCTTTTCTTTTGACAGTTAACCCCAAGGAATATATTTATCTTATGTTAACTTAAACGTGTCATAATTTAAATATTTATAAAAGATTAAAAAATAAAACAAAAACCTAACGTGTCATAATTTAGATATTTATAAAAAAAAAAAAAAAAGAGGAAATTCGTTATATATTCCTGTGATGGAAATCCTCCAATGTAGAAAAAGTAAAACCTCCAATGCGTAATAAGTGATTTCATTGCATCTTCACTTCCGCCCGATCTTTGGTATCGAACTTTTTTTAATTTATTATCAATAAACAGAATTTTTAAAAACATTATCGGTATCTACGATTATATATATATATATATATATATATATATATATATATATATATATATATATATATATAATTAATTTATGAGTACAGCAAAATTTGTACAATACAATGAGTAGACACCATTGGTGATTATGGTCAGGGAACTCAGTAAAACTATAAAACAACGAAGGACCCTTTTCGTCCGGTACTTTTCAAGTTGAGGACACCGGAAAATTTTAATAAAAACGGGGGTATATATCTATAATATATAAGTAGAATGGCCGGATAGAGGGGAAATTTTTTTTTAAATATATATATATATATATATATATATATATATAATGTATGTGTGTGATGTGACGGCATTTAACTTGGGTCGGTTGAGCCGTCTCCGTCCAACAATCTCACAACGTCCCGAATGGAGGCTGACCATTCACGACGGTCTGAGGCCAGTACCCAAAATGTGAGTACTAAATTACACTGTTTAGTTTTATTTGATCCATAGATCGGGCCCTATTAGGTGCTACCACTCCGGGCAGAATGGACCGGGGAGTGATGACAAAAAAGGAGTATTCTGCATTCCCCAAAGCTCCAGCATTCCTGGAACCACCACCATTAGATTGTTTAGTGTCATATCCAGGATATTCGTTAGGGGATTCTTACCCATCTGCAGAGATGCAGTCGGTGTATTCTACAGCTCCAGCCGACTGGGCCAGTAAGGAACCGGAAGCTTTTTTTTTTTTTTTTTAGATATCAAAAAACTTTAGATAAAAAAAAAGGGGGAAACTTACGAACAACCTCGAGTTAGTCTCTTGTATTTGGTTTCAATATTTAAGTAATAATGTAATAAAAAAAAAAGTAAAATTACGTTACAAAAAAAAAATAGAAATTTAAAAAAAGATAAAACTTATTGTTCAAAAATCATATAAACGCGCTTATTTTCTTTTTTCAAGATTAAATACAAAAAATAAAACTATTGCTGATACGATTTTCGATATTTAAAAAAGTTGAATTTTTTGTACTTGGCCTTCCGTACTAATAATTTTTAGCGGGAAACTAAAGCGCACCTTAACAGCTCTATGTAAAATGACTGACAAATATCTAGCTATTAATTTTGACCTACTCCTTGGATTTAAATACCATAGTAAGTGATATAGTTATCAACGTGTAAGTAATATTTTTACATAAATAAGTTTATTAATGCTTCTAGTTGATAATCTTATTTTTTTTAAGTTTCAAAAAGTATTTTAAAATTTGATAAGATTTTTTAATTTACGTAACCTCCAGTTGGGTAAAGTCGTCAACTTTTGGTGAATTTAAAACTTTAAAATGTACTAAAAAATTAATTAGATATGTAATGTTATTTTCCTTTTAATACTGATAAATATATTATCTTTCTAATAAAATTAAAATGTAACCTGAAATAATAACTTTATCTTTTTTTAATTCGCTTAAGCGGAAACAAAGAACGAAATTTTGTTAGTACCCACTTTATTTATTGTGATTTTTCTTTTTACATTCATGACCTCCGTGTTTTGCAACTTTTGTGTTTTAGTTTATACTATATCAGGGGCGGAGTTCATAAATATATCTGGGAATAATACAACGATGCTGTTCTGAACGGATGGTCTCTGTCCGGCCACCGTCAGATCCATTGAACATCCCATAAAATCGGCTATAATGTTGAACACGCGTAATCTGTGCCAAGCACAAGACCCTTATAATAACAGTAATGTTAGAGAAATCTCGCTTTTGGCTGCAGCCAATGGCAAAAGCAAGTCAAAATACCGTGCTCAAAAAAATTAGCACAATGTGACTGCTGACGCCTGTCTTGGGAAGAGGGAGTGGGACCGAAAAAGAGAGTGAGAGAGAGAGGGGGGATAGCAGATTATAGCCGTCGCCGACGTCATCATCATCGCTATGGTAAATTTTGGTTAAACGGCGTGTTTTAATTCGTTTTTTCACTAACAGATCTCTATTTCTTTAATGAATGTTGCATATATTACATTCTGTAACTAAAATTTGTTTATTTGAATACATTTTCAACAAATAATCTTTATCTTAAGCGAAATTGAAACTACTAGCTGTGTCTGTGTATATCGTAGACACATACGTACGCATAAACACATGAAGAACGATTACTACTACTGCTGCAAGCAAACGTATATGTAGTAGTACGAATAGCTGTTTGTAAACATAACCACACGTATATATTGTAAATATCAGTGATGAAGTTATTGTTTCATTAATTAATTAATAAAGAACAGGTTTTGAATAAGAGTGAATTTGTTTGTTTTTTTTTATTGAGGAATGTTTTTTTCGTGAATTTTGAATCATAGAAATCTACGAAAAATACGGGTTTTAAGGCATGTTATATTAATACCAAGAAAACCCCTCAAACCAATGAACCTTCGAAGAATCCCGTAGTGGTACATAAATACTTTTGTAATTTTTTTTCATAAAGGTTCCGTATGTAACTTTTTTTGCTGCATCTATCATTTCACAGCTATTTAAACCCAACTTTATTCATCAATATTACCTTTTATTCTATGGGAAAATTTAATCGCCGTTTTTGGAGAACAATACTTCAGTTGCCGAAAATATTTCAGTCGCTTCACTTCATTCAATTTTATTACGGACTTTATTTACGAATTCTTTGTATCTTAGAATTTTTGGATAAAATTAAGATTTTCAATGTTCTCAGTGTTTCCACGGATAACTTCAACTGGTCAAGATATCATATGTTTCAAGATTCATCAGATGGAATTTACATTTTGGAAGTTCCCTGTATTTTGCGTATAACGTCACTTGGGCTAATTTTCCTGTGTTTCACGGGTAAGTAGATTATTCTCTAAAACATTAAAAAAAAGTTGTACTGCATTTGCTGTTAATGATCTGGATTTAAAATTAGATATAATGGAAATGGATATTGTGTTAGACCTGAAAAATAAATCGTTTGGCCAGAGAAATGTAGCCGAGAAGCGAGAAATTATCAAAGTTGGACGCCCAACTCCTTTATTTGTGAATAAGGTTAGAATTCGTTCGTTCCAATCCAAATGGTTTAATGACATTGACTGGTTATGTGCGAGTAAATCTGAGGAAAAACTCTATTGTTGGCCTTGCTTGCTTTTCACGCCTAAATCAGGACAATCATGGACTGATACTGGCTATACTGATTATAGGCATATTTTGGCTGACTGCAAAATTCATTCGAAATCAATGATTCATTTGAACATTTATAAGCGTTTAAAAACATTTGGCATGTATGACATAGTCACTGCTATTAGTGAATCAGCCAAACTTGAAAGAGAAAGGCACAATAAATTGGTAGAAGAAAATAGACAATATCAGAAACACCTGATAAACGCAATATTATATCTTTGCAAACAAGAACTACCATTGCGCGGACACGATGAAGTGGAAGATAGTCTTAACAAAGGTAATTATCGAGAATTATTGCAGTGTTTCTCTAAAATTGACAGTGTGTTTGCGTCAAAACTTTCCGCCAAAGAAGGCTCTAGGCAATTTTCAGGTGTTTCCTGAACAATAAAGAATGAAATTATATCTGCAATTGATAACGTGATTGCTGATGTTATTTACGCTGAAATTCAAAGTGATCCATTTATTTCAGTGCAGGCTGATGAAACAACTGACTGTGCAATGCATGCACAGCTTTCGATCATTGTTAGGTATGTGAATGGATGCAAAATTATTGAACGATTCCTTGGATTTCATGACGTGAACGATGACAAAAGTGCCACAAGATTAGCTGATGTAATCGAGAATTCTTTAAATTCCTTCGATGATGCAAAATCAAAATTGGTTCGCCAAACTTATGATGGAGCAGCCGCGATGGCAGATGAACGGAACGGAGTGCAAATTAAATTGAGAGAGAGGGGATTTAGATACGCCGATTTCATCCATTGTTATGCCCATAAACTTAATTTAGTTTTGAGTAAAAGTACGGAAAAAGTTGATGGCGTTAAAATATTTTTTTCACATTTACACAGCTTCAGTAAATTCAAATCATCTAGTACGAAACGGAAGAGTGTGTTCCGAAAATTTGAAATCAGCATCCCATCTTTGTGTGCTACCAGATGGTTTTATAAATCAAGAACTGTATCCGCTATAAAAGACGATCGTCAAAAAATAATGAACGCGCTCGAAGATATTCTTGATCATGGCGAAATATGGGATGAAGCAACACTAAGTGAAACCGACAATCTATTGTCAAAATTGAATGATTTCACTTTCATATTTTTTATTAACTGTTTTTATGTCATTCTTTCTCAAGCAGAAAAACTATTTGACATTTTACAGTGCAGAAAACTCGACGTGAAATATGCTCAAGATAAAATACATGATTTCATTCAATCAATATCAAACAATTGTGACAATGAACATTATGAAAATATGATCCAACAAACGATGACAGACATGGAGATATCTGACGAATCACACACTCCACCCACAAAAAGAACTAGGGGAAATCGAATCAACTACAAAAGTGATATTTTGAAATAATTCAAAACATCATTTCGTCACTAAAGGAACGATTCGCCAACATAGGAGACTTTTCATATTTTGAATTGCTCGATGTGAACAAGTTTGAAGTTTTTTTCCTGTACATTCCCTAAGCAACATATAGATGCATTGCAGAAAAAATACCCTGGTATTTTTTACCTAAAATCCTTGCAATGTCTGAAACTGTGAGACTGATACAACTTTTCCTTACCATTCCCGCTACTTCAGTTTCAAATGAAAGAAGTTTCTCAACCTTAGACAGAATACGATCATTTTTGAGATGCACTATGGCTGAGGATCGACTTTCGTCTTTAGCCCGAATTTCAATTGAGAAGCAAATGCTTAAAGACTTAGAGCAAAAAAATGAATTGCACAATAAGGTAATAGAAAAATTTGCGGCCAAACCAAGACGCCTGGGGTTTATGCTCAAATGAGATGACCTTCCCAAAAACGCGCTTGACCTGCAGACACGCCCATTCAAAGGCATTTATAGACGAACACTAGCTGTGAAATGATGCAGCAAAAAAAGTTACACACAGAATCTTTATGAAAAATAATTACAAAAGTATTTACGTACTACTAGGGAATTCTACGAAGGTTCCGAGGTTTGGGGGTTTTTCTTACTATTAATATAAAATGACATAGAACCCGTATTTTTCGTAGATTTCTATGATTCAAAATTCACGATAAACCATTCCTTAATAAAAAAAATAAAAATAAAAAAAAACGATTGTGAAGTGCTAATAAGAAATCAATCATTTAATTATTTTATAATCCCATGAGACCTGGAGAGTTGTGGACTTGATTGCTAACCTGGTTAGTTGTTATTGTCATCAATTTCTTTATTCTAATAAACATATTTTTCTCGTCATAGTAATGAACATCTTCTCTTTTCTTCTATACTTTTGAAAGGAAAAAAAATTATCTTATCTACTGTATTAACAAGACTACAAATTATATAGTATCTTGATTGTTTACAAAAAAACCACCATGCAAGGTACGTTAGTCAATATGTGCTATACAATGGAGAATCACGCAATAGCAACTATGATGACTTACTTAGGGTCCACGGACTACGGGTTGGGAACTGAAGTTGACAGAGGCGGGGTGGGGGCACGAGTAGCAAAAATAGGCTAGAGTCGCCACTGTACTATATTATGTGTTCGTGTTATTGACGAATATTTTCCTAATGTTGTTTGAAATAGGTAGGCTTTTCATTCTATGTAGACTGATTTGAGATTTTATAGCAACTATTGTCGGATAGGTAAAAGTTAAGCTACAAAGAATTAAAAAAAAACATTCGCTGTGATTTTAAGGAAACATCAACATATATACACGTTCACTAAGCTTAGCTTAATTGTATCACAAAGCCAAAAGTATGGAGTACCCAGTGAGAATCGAACTTACTAACAATGGTTTGCTAATCTAGCTTGCTAACCTTTACATTGAGTGAGCTACTTTCATTATATATATATATATATATATATATATATATATATAATTATTATTATTATTATTTTCCCAAAAGAAAACATTAAAAATAAAAATAAAAACTTGTATTGGAATTTCACCGACGAGATGGAAATTAATGTTTAATAACCACATTCATTCGTTTTCTCATGAACGCTTAAAAATCAAACAGCCTTGTCCAAACAGTTTTGGAAATTGAAAAATAAGGGTTTAACCCCAGAAATTCAATGGAGTATATTAAAACGGTTTAATACTCCGAGCTGCTTTGATGGTAGATGTAATTTGTGTCTAGAAGAAAAGATACAAATTATGTTGCATCCTGATCCCGATAACCTATTAAACCAGAAATGTGATTTAATAGGTAGATGTAGGCATAGAAATAAATTTAGACTATAGCCGAAAACTTTAGTAAATAGTCAAAGTTAATATCTAACTATAATTCATTAAATTGGTATAAATATTTTAATATGATTAAAGAAGTCTTACCATTAACGGCAGGGGTTTTGCTACCTTTCAAAGAAAAAATGATGACATACTAAAATTAAAACTGATAATTTTGTTAGAAATGTTTGAAATGTGGATATGTATTACTTTAATTGCTAAATTGTTAGTTTTATTGGTTTTGCACTTGTCTTAATCTGAAACGAGAAAGGACCGGAACTAACCTTACATGGGTAAAGGCTATACATAGCTGAAATGGATTTCGTTTCTATGTCTCTCTTTCCTTCCCTCCTTTGACTATCTCTCCTATCTGGTGGTCATTTATTTTATTTTCCTATTGGATCTGATGAAGTCCTGTTAAGAATTATTTTTGAGTCTTTGATTCATATCAATGCTCTAAACAGGATGGAAATAAATTCATTATCCTAATGTGATCGAATATTTTTCTTGAAATTAGATATATATATATATATATATATATATATATATATATATATAATGTGAAAATAAGGTATTCATAGAAGGATTTTATTTATAGTTGAATTATTTGCCATCAGGGCATTTAAATGTGATGTTGTAACTTTTGAATTATATTTAATTATTTTTTTAATAAAAATAAACTAAAAAATTTTCGAATATCAATTGCATTGCAGGTTTGAAACAACATTTGCATCGGAAATAAAATGTTAAAAACTTTTTCCATTTGTTTTTTTTTTTTTTTTTTGTTTCTTTTAAAAAGTCAAAAAATGAATTAGATATGATTCAGAAGATATATCAAATATTTAAATCCCCTGATGATAGTTTAATATAAAAACCGAAACGTTTAACTTTTGCAAATAATTCAACTATAAATACCTTGATTATATATATATATATATATATATATATCGTCAAATCTTCCTGATTTACACCTAAAGCAAATTTAAATCATCTCTTTCAAATATTATGAGGTTGATAAAAAGTTACCAGAGCCATCTTTTGTACGGTGTTAAAGAAATCTTAGAAGTGTCTGAAGTTTAATCGTGTCATTATTATCCATCAATCAGTCAACTATATGATATCATTTACACACTTCACGAAAAAAAACTGAATTCAGCAAAATTTGAAAGCAAGGTGCTTGGTGAAGAGCATATCTAACGGTTACTGGCACGGAAACAGGATTCGACGAATCAAGTTAGATTTTCGCGCTTTGTATCTATTGTCTTAGAAAAGGCTTAAATCAAACACTTCCTGTAAGTCAGACAAATGTTGCATTGTCATCAACGGATCACGACGACAGAAAATATTCATTTTCTGGTGATCACTGATCACTTATTGGTAGGAAAGTAATAAATGACACAAAAGTCTTTTAAACAATTGCTGAACTCTTTATTATTCAGGCCAGTTGTCTTGTCAAGAAGAATTTTCTGAATCATTTTGACCCCGGGTAGAAGTCCTTTCGTCTCTCACAGAGTGGCATGCGTTTCGCCGCCTTCTTTGTCAGTCTGTAAATGAGAGTCTCTGCCTCCAGCACGCAGAACCTATGCTAACTTAGTGTCCGGTACGCGCTGTTTACAACTTTTTCCAGTGTCTACGATGACATCTACATTGCCACAACTCGCACCCGACGACATTGAGGTCATTTCCGTACCTTTCCATGGCACGCACACGATTAAATCTGTGTTCGGCTACATTGAGTCATCATATTACCTAAGAAATTATTACCAACTGCTGATAACATATCATCATCATCATCATATCGCGCTGGTAGCACGGATATCCCTGACCCTCTCTCGCCACTCCTCCCTATCGTTAATCGCCCTAGGTAGGTCTTCAGGACAACATCCCGTATCTTCACATAGCTGCTGAATGTATGTTCGTGCTGGTCGTCCTGCTTTTGCACGGCCATGTGTGGGGGTCCATAAGAGTACATCTCTTATGAGTTCGTCCCTGCTTCTCCAGCGGTGTCCTGCATGTCTGGTTCGTCTAACTTGAATAGTTTTCGTGATAGGGGGCAGGTGGCCGTACAGTTGGTGTCTTGTGGGGTGTTGCCGCCAGGACTTGTTTAAGATTGCACGTAGCATTCTTGTGTAATTGCCGTCTAGCTTCTTCTCTAGCCGTTTTGTTAGCGTCCATGTAGTGCAGCCATATAGCAGTATCGATGTGACCGCTGCCTGGAAGAAACTGCGTTTCATTTTATCGGTTAGGTCTGATTTCCATATAGTCGATAGCCTATTGATAGCTGTCCATGCTTTCGTTAACCTCGTTTCGATGTCCTTTTCGGTTGATTCGACGCTGCTTCCTAGGTAAGTGAATTTGTTTACTAGTTTAAGAGGGGTTCCTTCTAGAGTGGAGATGTTCCCCGTTTGATTATAGTACATATATTCCGTTTTGTGTGCATTAACATAGAGGCCTATGCTTGCTGATGCTCGTTCCAAACTATGCAGTAGTGTTTCGGCTTGGTCAGGTGTATTTGCCAGTATCGCTATGTCATCGGCGTAGTCGGCGTTGGTAATTGTTGTTGCCGGGTACCTTCTGCTTCTTTTCTTCGTCAGTTCGAAGCCATTCTCTTTGATTTTGTCAATCGATGTTCTAAGTACGTAGTCGAGACAAATGATAAAGAGGTACGGGGCCAGCGTGTCCCCTTGTAGTACTCCTGCTACAATGTCGAAGTATTCTGTGTCTCCATCTGGTGATCGTACTTTTACTTTAGTGTTTCTATAGAGAATCGTTATTGCCGCTACGGTTTCTTTAGGTATGCCGTACGCTAGTAGGATTTGTTCCATCTTTCCTCTGTGAATGGAATCGAAAGCCTTAGTAAAGTCAACAAATATCAATGTCGCTTGTAGGTTTTTTGCCCGTACACCTTCAAGGATTCTACGGATGGTTAATATTTGTGAGGTCGTGGATCTATTTCTTCGGAAGCCATTTTGGTTTTTTCTAAGTATGTTGTCGATTTTGGGTTCTATGCGGTTTCGTAGTAGGGCATTGTATATTTTGGCTGCTATGGATGTAAGTGTTATGCCTCGGTAGTTTTTGGCTAATCCGAGGTCGCCCTTTTTAGGGAAGGAGAGTATGCATCCCTTCATCCATCTACCTATCGGATTTTGATTGTATACTGAGTTGCAGTGTCGGAGCAGTATGTCGTCGAATTGTCTGGTCTTCCATACTTCCGGGGGAATTTCGTCCAGCCCTGCAGCTTTCCTATTTTTAATTTTTCTGAGAACCGAGTCGAGTTCTTCTTGTGTGAACGGTCCTAGTTTAATGTCTAATTGTTTGCTAATTATTCTGGTGATTGGTTCATGTGTTATTTTCGGTGGGTTTCCTAGTAAGTTTTCGAAGTGCTGTTTCCACAGTTTTATTCTTTCATGTTGGTTTGCTGCTTTCAGTTTTGCTTTGGCTGTGTTCTTTCTTCTACTCACTTCGTTTATTGTTTGCCAGGCTATCCTAGATTGTCTATCTTCCACCGAGTCTCTAATCTTATCTATCTGACTTTGAATGTATTCTGTCTGTTCCTTTATATATATGCCTGCTAATTGATATTGTGCCGTTTTTAGTTTTAAGGCATTTGTGTTTGTTGGGTTTTTTCGATAGTTTTTGGAGGCTGTTTTCACTAGTGCACGTTTTTCTCTCACCGCTAAAGTTTCCCATGGGACTCTATATTTGGTTTTGAGTTTTGTTGGAATGCATTTCGCTGGTGCCTCGAGGTGTGCATTGACGAAATTTTCCTATTTGTCGTTTGGTGTACTTTTTTCCGTCTTTTCTTGTAGTGTTTCGAATCTGTTTCTTAATTCTAATACGTATTTATCTCTTATATCTGTTGTTCAATAGGGTCCAGTCATAGTGTTTGGTGGTCGCTGTTCGTTTGGCGTTTTTTCATAGGCTTAACCGTATTTTCGCCGTGACTATTCGGTGATCGGTGGACACACCCTCAAAAGAGGAGTATGCCTCGCAATTCATTGCACTATTTTTCCATTTCTTGTTTATAAGGACGTAGTCTATCTGAGCTTTAGTATTGTTTGCGTACGTGTATGTCCATAGTTTTCCCTCCCTTTTTTGGTAGTTTGTATTGAGGCATGCTAATCTATTTTCTATCATGAAATCTGTTAGATGTTGCCCATTCCTATTTGACGTGTTGTGGAGGCTGTATTTGTTGTTTCCGTTTTTCCCGAATTGGGCATTTATGTCTCCGCCAATGACTAACATGTTGTGTTTCGGGATGCTACGCACTAATGAGGATAGCTCATCGTAGAAGGTACTATTTACCAACCCCTCCGCTCGGGCAGGATATGACACAAGGTCAATTTTTAAGCGGAGTTTAACAGGTTTGAATTCAGAGTTTTCCTTCTCCTAGACTAGTTGCCTCACCAAGGCTGAAGAACCTAGTCCGTCCTACTATTTATCCATAGCTGGAGGGAGAATAAGGGGGTTCATACCTTTCCCAAGGGTATTTGCCCGAAAGTGAACGTAATAGCGCGACTGGAGTACGAACTCGCGTTCTACGATTCCGCAGTTCATCGCTTTAACCATTACACCACGAGGACACCCCCTAATCGTAGAAGGTGACTAGTTCAGTTTCTTCACTAACATTGGTAGGGCTGTAGCAGGAGATGATTGTTGCTCTGGTGTTGCCGTTAAAAGTAGCTGCCATCATTCGAGGTCAGTATGTCTTTAAGTCCTATTAATTTAAAATGCAGAATTTTACAAAATGTTATGCTGTATTTTTGTTTGTAAAATAATGCTTAAACTATGCGTTTTAAATGTAAAGACATGCTTACTCTACTATAAACCCAAATTGATTTCAAGACTCTGTCCAAATGTCAGCGAACACGGCAAAATGTTTTTGAATCTCTTCTATAATATAATTTAAAAATTCTTGAAGAAAGCCCTAACAGTAGTTTAGAAGAAAAAGTAAAAGCCTAAAACACAAAAAAAAAAAAAGTCATTTGTAAAAGCTCTATAATTCCTGAAGCCTCATCCTAGGAAAATGTCCCAATACCGCAAAAAAAAAAAAAAAAATTCAGTACCAGTGAAAGTCTGACGAAAGTACCTTAATCCTGGACTTTAACTAAGTTAAAACTTAAGAATAACTTAAAACAAAATTACGCCCCACGTTTTTTTTTTCTTTACACGTACACATGGGAAGCAGCATGATGTACGTAAAGGTATTTGAATAAACCCATGGACGACCAAACTCAATACCTAAACAGGTCCTGGACGTGATTTTGACGACTTTACGCTCAGGATCGTTAGTTCGATCGGGGAACTACTGCTGCTCCTCTATAAGAGTGGCTTCTATAGAAGAGAATAAAACAGCCATCTAAAGATAACCATGACCCAATCTCAAACCACATACACAAACTGCATCGCTCTTCACGTGGGTAAAAAAGGGGTGCGTCCTGCTGAGATTGGAGCCCTGGCCTCAGTGTTCGAAAAATCAGCTACAGAGCTCAAACAATCAAAACTACTAAAATGCAAGCAAACACTACAAATAGCCACATTTAACGTAAGAACTTTAAATAGAATAGGACAACTACCAGAGCTAATCGCATCGGCCGAAGAACATAAGATTGACATAATATACATACAAGAACACAGATACACGCACACCGAAGATATCAAATATCACGAAACTGGCAATGGCTGGTCGCTCGTCACGGTATCCGCATGGAAAAACTCTGTCAACGGCGCAGTAGGAGGGGTAGGATTACTTATAGGACCTAGAGCATTAAAAACGCTAAATAGCATTGATAACATATACTTCAGTAAAACCTCTATTATTAATACTTAAAGAGATGATGGGTACCAAGTAATATCAATTGTAAATTTAATTACCATGACCAGAAAATTCGGCAAGGACAGCGCGTGACATACAGAAACACTGGACAGCTGTTTCGACCTTATTTGATTTCATCAGCAGTATATACCGTGCTCCCCACCACTGGAAATCGAACCAGCAACCACAGAATGCAAAGCCAAAACTCTACCACTGCGCTACAGGTCCACATTGCACCCAAGCGATGCCAAATTAACTAGTCATGGCAACTGCGTGGCTATTAACCTAATGTGTCTTGTAAGTTACATCCATACTCTTACAGAAGATACGGTCACCTCCAGGGCCACGTCTTCCCAGAGGATTGGAGATATGCATTCGCGTCATCATAACCTCATGGGCAAGGAAATAGACATACATCTTTTTTATTTTTTTAGAGAAAATTATATTATAAATTGGAGTTACTCTGACCAGGTTGATTGTTCACGCATTTACTATGACTAGTTAATTTGTCATTGCTTGTGCGTGATGTGAACCGATAGCTCAGAGGTAGAATTTCGGCTCTGCATTCTGTGGTCGCTGGTTCGATCTCCAGTGGGGGAGGTCATGGTATACACTGCCGATGAGACCTAATATGGTCGAAACAGCTGTCCAGTGGTTCCGTTTGTCGGGCGCAGTACTTGCCGGATTTTCTGGTCATGGTTATTCAAATTTATAATATAATTTCCTCTATTTAAAAAAAATGTAATATCTATAACATTGACAAATTTCTAGTACTTGGTATGGTACCCAGATGAATTAGTTTATAGGGAGGGTGTTTCTGAAACTAAGGTGTGTGGATTCGACTGAGTTTATTTTTTATAATCGGCGCTGTTATTTCTTTTTTCTTTAAAAAGAAAAAGAGAGCAGCCATTATGTGATAAACGCACTACAACAATTACTATGATAATAATAATAATAATAATAATAAATTTGACTAATATTTTTATTCACAATTCACTCAGGTCATAATTTTTAAGACAGCAAGAAATAGCAGCCACCAGAAACAAAAATGAAAGATAAGCTCCCAGTGAGACTCAAATTCATATATCATTTTACCTGGAAAGGGGGGAAACCTGGTTCTCTTTGTTAATTGCTTTACCATCTAAGCTAGTGATTTCTTGATGGCTAAGAAGAAAAACAAACCACCATAAAACCATCCCGCACCCTCAAAGAAAGAGATGGATTCATACCTTTCCCATGGGCATTTGCACGAAATGAAACGATTCATTTCTTAAGCGCGCCTCATTTGTGTGCAATTGTTGTAGCTTTGGTCACTTCTGTCCCAATTGGCTGCAGATCCTTCTAAAGTTCTCACAATATAGTGAATGGGTTTTGGATTACTTTCCGACAAATGGATGCACCTGCTCGTTCACTTGATTTACGAGGACATCCTGTTCGAAGCAGATGTCTCATCTGGCCATGTTGCTTCTATTTTTGAATGTTGGCTCTAATCGTACTGATGGGAATATTGAGCAGACTAGAGATCTTTTAATATCCAATTCCTCGATTATGATCTTTCATTACAACACTACGAACTTCTCAAAAAAGAAAAAGTTCTGCTTTCGTCATTGTAAAAAAAAATTTGAACAATCCAACCAGAAAATCAAGTTATTTACCACACCCAACGATGTTACACAGGGTCGGATTAATGTTGGGTTCTTCGCAAGAAAAAAGACCTGCAGGGACAGTGCCAAAAATAGTTATGTTACGTTAGAATTCACCTTTTGAAACACCTCAAGCGCCTAGCAATAAACCTAGCCCTACCCCTTTATAGACGAAGAGGCAGGTACTGCAAAGAGAAGGAACACCCCCCTCCGCCGAACATGAGCCGTTGATTTTATCATACAAACCATCAGGCACGAATGCCAGGACTGAATCAAATATTTAACTCTTCACGAGGCCAAAATATGGGTAGTGTTCGTTCAAAGTACACGCAGAATTGTTAAATCAGTCAGTTTTTGTGCATGGCATTCTCTGGTTGGTTAGTGAAAATCAAGAATTGGAAAAAATTCAATTTTAATTTGCGAATTTTATTGTTTTATTCACATTTTTGGAACGTGTTCAAACGTTGAGTGCTCTTCTTATGAGTAAATGTAAATATTTCCTCTTTTATCCTTCTACATAGAATATAACTTAAGTATCTATTCTATTCAGGTGAGAAGGGGAAGTCTCATGGTGTAATGGCTAACATACTGGATTGTGGCATTGTAGTAAGCGAATTCGAACTCTAGTTGCGCTATCGTGTTCACTTTCGGCCTTAAACCCTTTGGAAAGGCATGAACCCTCTTATGCCCCAAACTATGTGCTAAACAGTACGACTACTGTCCTTCTTCAAGGATGACTTAGGCATTGAATAACCCATGATGGTTGATATATCATTAAACGAAGAAACCAAACCAAACCTCTATCCATGGTAAGTTTTGTAGAAGAGAAGACAAGTTACCCCGATGGAAAAGAGATCACGTTTATGCCTGCAGTGCAAAATGAGTGGTATGCCCGATAGAAATAAAAAAAGAAACATGGCCGCCCTAACACCTCAATTTAAAATAAAACGCAGTCCCGAACGGCGAGAATTTACGAGAGTAGCGTATGCATTTTTTTTTAAAGTGAATGCATCAGCGAGGCATAAAAAACCCGCCACGTTTGGATGAACGGTGTAATCAAGTGAAGACGATATCTTTTTTTTTGTTGTTGTTGTTGTTGTTGTTGCTGGTCACTCAGATCCATTTTACTCAGTTCGCGAAAATTTCTGTTGATATATTAGAACTACGAAAAAAACGAATTTGTTGGATCAAAAAACAGAAATTATTATTTTCTTTAAAAATCACGTGTCCAATACATTTGCGTATCACCCTACATGTGTATGTATAATCAGCTATGAATATAATTTTTATATAAAAATTTAATTTTCTTTCAAACCCAAATCATATTATTATTCCTAGTGGAATAATGCTGTTAAAACCTTGTAATCAAAAACATTTATAAGTAACAGTCCAGAAACAAGTAAACTATTGTCACGTGATATCCCACGGAGACGATAGAAATAAGATTAATACTATCCCCCCGTTGGAATGAACAGTGGCAAGCCGTCAAAGATTGACCGTTAAGAAAGAATGTAGGTCACAGAGGGGATACCAACAGATGTTGGTACTTAGTAACCTCAGATCCCCGGACACCAGGGGGAAGGAGGGAGAAGCCAAGTGATTGGCTGGGACCCTAAAACGGAAGTGGCACCTTCTCTCCGTCGGCGAAAAAACGCAAAGAAAAGTCAGTTTTTGGGCAGGGCTCGTGGCAGACAGACCCATAGCCATTACTCCGGGTGAAGAAGACAAAAACATATCTCGGACACGAGGGACCCAAGTTCCTCAAGCCAGTGTTAAAAATAGCTTAAAGTCTATTAGCCCGTGAAAGAAGAAAGATTCTCCAGTGGAACCCCGTCGAAAAATAAGATAAGTAACTTTGGGGCTATTTCTCCTTTTATATACCACTCTCTCTCTCTCTCTCTCTCACTCTCTCAATTTGAAGGAAAACGAAAGAACAGAAAAGAAGAAAGACATTTATGTTCATGGACTGTTCAATTATTATATATTTGACACTTTGAAGGTGTATATAATTGTAGTAAAAGATTCATGTATTTTAATGTTACCACGTGGTCGAAGTTGTTCCTTGCCGTGTCTTCTACGAATTTGTTACTTCATGTTTCTTTTTCAGCTTCTATTCGCCGTATGTTATCTTGCTTAAAATTGTCCCATGAATTCCTTTAAAATATCACACGGGAAACCGGAGTTGCCGACTACTACAATATAATATTATTACGACTAAACCTATAGGTCCATATCTTCCATTGTCTAGGGGAAGGAAGGAAAGCGACCTGGTGGGTGTGTGGATAGTGTGAAATTTGGAACCCCTTGTCAGCGGCGGTCAGTCTAGTCCTAAATTAATCCCTCACGTAATATGCCAGTTCTTATATGCCTGAGAAAAAAACTGAACGAGGACTTATTCTATAAGGGATCAAGTGCCAATCTGCCCCGCCTTCACACGTGCAAAAATAAAGTCCCGTTTTGGGATTTTAGTCAATTTGCCGTCAAAACTATATATATCTACGAGGATCATTAAATAAGTTTCCAGACTTTTTTCGTATGGGCACTTTTATTGATAGTACATACATGAAACTCTAGTCCCCTTCGAAGTAATCTCCTCCGGCTGCAATGCACTTGTTGTACCGTTCCAACAACTTCTGGAAGGCCCCATCAAAGTCCTCTTGTGTGAGCGTTTCAATGACCTTTATCACAGCCTCTTTCATCTCCTCAATTGTCTCATAATGACAGCCTCTGAGCTTAGGGAATAAACAAAAATCACAGGGAGCAACGTCTGGACGATAGGGATGCTGAGGAATTGTCTTGATGCCCATCTTGGTCAAATAGTCTGTGACAAGGATGGAGTTATGGACTGGTGCATTGACCTGGTGGAAATGCCACTGACCCGATTTGAAGAGTGCTGGCCCCTTCTGGCGGAATCTCTTCCTGAACTCCCTTAAAACCTCAACATAGTAACTCTAAGCCTAACCCTAACCCTTTGGCCAATCAACTTACTCCTCCCACACCTCTCATCATCCCGCACAGACTCCCTGCCTTCCTTGAATCTCTTATGCCACTCAAAAACTGATGCTCGATTTATGCAAGATAGTTGAAAAGCAGTCTGAAGCATTCCATATGTTTCTGTGGCATTTTTTCCAAGTTTAAAACAGAATTTTATTGCATATCGTTCTTCCTCACGTCCAGATTGCATTTTTGAAATTCACCAGCTTTAGTAGGGTGTATTCGAATTGCTGCTGCAGCTGTTCCTTTGAACCTGAAATCATAAAAATTGGTCAGTCATCGCATAGGATGTATAGCAATAACATAGTGAATTTTCAAGAGTCTACTACAATCTTAACTGCCTCTACAAAAACGTCGGGAAATTTATTGAATGCAGTTTTTTTTATTGATACTGTTTGGGCAAGTAAGGGAGAATGGTCTCTCCTCTATCAAACATCGCGTCATGCTAGTAACAAGATATCAAATTAAGATATCTGGCAATGGGACGGTGCTGAATTTATTATACTTTATCGAAGCACGAGGCAGATACACAGCCAGTATTGGAATTTCGGCTGATTTCGAAAAAACTTACGATAGATATATTGATATGAAGAGACTCAGATAGATAGATAGATAGATAGATAGATAGATAGAAACAGGCTGCGATTGATAGATAGTTAATGTAGTCAGATAATTCGTTTTAATAGTCAATGATTTCTTGAGGTGTATAGAAAATGAGATTACACAGGTACTTATGAATGAATCTAAATTGTTCGTAATCATTATAATCATCATTTTATGATTGTTGGCTGATTGCGATTCATTAGTCTCGAATTATACTTGCTTCCTGTGGCTTTCAAGACATTTATTTAATGACTCTTAAATAGGTTTCACCTATTGCAGTTCCCTGGCTACTCATATCAGAAATTATTGTTTTGTTAAAAAAAAAGCCATCTATGTCGTCATTGAGGGTAATTTTCACCACAACCGGAAGTCAACTCTGCCAAGTTTGTCAGTGAGTGGAATTTTCGAGGCAAATTAATTCTGCAAACTGTTTCGAAAATATTTTCAGACCGTTGAACATCGCGAGTCTTCCAGTCCAAAATCGAACATGGGGGAAAGCAGCAAATAGACAACCAGTCTCTGCTATAAAACCAGCAGTCCCTGACAATAAGAATTCAGAAACGGTGGCTCCTTGTGGACTACCGCGATCCCCCAGGCAATACCTGCTTTGCAGGATTTAGTTCATTGCTAGGCACCTGAAGCGCCTAAATAGTGAAATAGCAACGAGATAAAGTATTTTTGTGATGGCTGCGCATAAGTCTCGATTCGTGCATTGGCTTCCCTCTTTAAAATAACCTTGTGTCAAATCCAACCAGGTGGGAACTTGGATAAATATTTCAGAAGCGACGCGACACCGACCCGAGGCATTGGGAGTAATTTGAGCCCCTTTCACTGGTATCAGCACACACCGACCAGACACCTCTTTCCAGCCGCTAACAGAAGACGCCAAGGTCCAGCCTTTTTACCAGCAGCAATCCAGCTTTTCAGCTTCACAGTTCTTTTCAGGTTTATAACTCAACTCTTCGATTCTTTGAAGGATTTTGGCAAGTTTAATCTCATCATCACCAAAAATCCGATGACGTAGTGGACAGCCAGATGCAACGGACACTCGGTGCAAAGGACCAGTCCATGAGCAGACAGCACTGCTGAGACTATCGTCGAATCTTCGAAACTAACCTCGACAAAACCCCCGGTTAACTGCTGAATCAACAACCGGAACATCGATCATTCTGCTTCCACCACCCGACTCTCCGACTGTCTACAAATACCTGGCCACACAGCTACACCTACGACTTGTCCAATGCATCAAGACTTGTTTCAGATTCCAGATTCGCTAGACTCGCTGTCACCAAGAACTATCAGACAGCCGAGTCTACATTTTCGACACAACATGGGTTTTTATGCAACAGCAAGGACTCTACATCAAATTCTTCATGTATCATTTGCAAAAATAAAAAAAATTTGGCATTCTAAACCTCACCCTCTCACCTTTGCCATCCTTGCCTAGTCTGTGTCACATTACTCTCATTACAAATGTTTGCGGCACCAAAGAATTTATCTATCGCCGCATAACTCACTTCTTTATCTGATTCATTTTAGCTGTAAACTTATACTTGCTCTTTTAACGACTCCATTCTTCTTATCTTCACTGAATATTCTTACTCGACGTGTGTACTTATAATCATGTGGATTATCAGATATTTTTAAGCTTTATTCAATTCAGTACGTATACGTGTCAGTATTATCCGTGTGTGAGAGGAGGAATGAAGTGTATTATATCCATCGATCAGGATTAGGACAAGCTTTCACGCCATTTATGTGTGCATGTTTTAGAATTCGGGTAGCCATCTTGTTTTAAGTTGTGCGATACAAAAGATACACCTTCTAAGCAACAAGACTGCATTACGCCAGTATTTGTTTTCCGTACCATCAACCGGACGAGTATGGCACAAGGCCTTTTTAGGTGGATCAGGGCGCAGAGCCGTAGCCAAGATACGCCCGGCGGCTCCAAAAATGATTCGGGCCCCGTCGGGATTCCCCTTAAAAGGGGTACCTCAAGCGCCAGGCGATAAACCTAACCCCTCCCAGGAGGGTTAAAACCTCGGAGGACGACCCCCTGAGGCTCGAAGATGCCGGTCGAGGAAAACCTCGACCGACTGCCAGCCGAGCCAAAACACTCCCGACTAGATCCGTGTACCGGCCGAGGTGCATCCCAGCCAGGCTGGATTAATTCTAGACTTTATAATTTGCCATTGTTCATATATGCCATAGTCTTCATTGATTAGCTAAACTACTGCTCCTACTGATGGGAAAGTCTGTAAATATTTGCTAGCAATTTGTAGACGGCCGATACCCATAATTTCCCCCTAAAAAAACAATACCCCCTTTTGGGGGGTATAAAATGGAATTTTCCACCCTTAAAAGAAATACATATTAAAATAAAAAAATGTAAATAACTTTTTTTTTTATTATTAGTATTTATACAAATTTTGTTTAATTGACACAAAAACACGATTAGGGATTTTTATTTTTTGGTTAGGATTAATTGGCTGGTTTATAGTCACTCGTTCGGGGGAGTTTTACCTCTCTGTTGAGATGCAATCGATGTATTCTTCTGTCCCAATCGACTGGATTAATAATGCCTAATTTACTAAGTTAAGAATCACTTACCAACTATAATCTTTCTGAAAGTGTTTAATTTTATTCCTGTCGTTGACTTCGCGAACGCGTCGGTTACATTTTTCTCTATTTCAATGTATTCTAAAAGAATGAACCCATTATTTATTTCATCACCTATAAACTGGAATTTTATATCAATATGTTTCGATCTTTGATGAACGACTGAGTTTTTTTACCAAAACAATAATGGACTGATTATCTCAATGAATAGTTGTTGGCTTTTTAAGTGACTAAAGTTCCGTCATAGTTCTCAATAGCGCTCAAAGATATAGGGCTTCTTTGCTTGCTAATGAAATAGCGATAAATTCCGCTTCGCATGTTGACAAAGTGATTGAATTCTGCTTTTTAGATTTCCATGAAATCATTTGGTTATAAAGTAAGAAGCTACAAATCTCATCTTTACCTCACATTGTAATTAAACCATGAAAAGTCATCAATATCGAAAGCATTCTAACTAAACATAAAGATAAGTATAGGTATAACAGTCACTAATCGGTCCATCAATATAATGGTTAGAGTGTTCGCCAATGTCCCAGAAGACAAGGGTTCAATCCCAGGTCTAGTCATACCAAAGACTAAAAAAAAAATAGCGCTTGATACCTCCTTGCTTAACACTCAGCATTATAAGGTACGGATCAAGGGTAAGTGCGGCAATTCAGAGAATGGAGTAGCGCCTTTCCCTACACCTCAGTGTAGTATCTAATGAAAAGGGAGCCTACAAGTCGCTCTCAACTACTGTCGGCTAACTTACTAGCTATTTTTAAACTGCTAAATATTCATATTTTTGGTAAACGATAATGGAACGAGGCAAGAAAATTATCTAACTAATAATAACCTTGTACTTGTGTAATTATTTACGACAAGCGTTAACAAACTATTACCCACGACTAAATAGGTATCTGTGTAACATTAAGAATCCTGTCGTCATATCTGGTGGCCTGTGCATTTTCATCGCAATTAGCATCTGAAATGAGGATTTTTTGTTACTGCCAAAGATAAGAACAAAAGTTCATACTGGGCAGGAAGAGATTAGCTTCTTTTTACAAACCATTTTTTTTGTGTGTTAATAGCTTTTTAGGGTGTTATTCACATAGAAGTTAGGAGAGCGTAAACAGACTCAACAGTGCTTGGTGACTGTCAGTTTCTCATCAATGTGTTCATCAGACTATGTCTATCCTAACTTAAATAAGTACGTTCTATCAATGATATTGAGCGCTTTTTATTTATAAATATAGCAAACTATATATAAATAGTAAGTTGGCCGACCGTAGTCGAGGGCGACCCGTAGGCTCCCTTTTCAATAGCTACTACACCGAAGTGTAGGAGAGGACACTACTTCTTTCCTTGGATTGCTTCACTTACCCTTGACCTGTATCTTATAATGCTGAGTGTTAAGCAAGGAGGCATCAAGTACCATTTTTGAGTCGTAAGTTTGACTTGCCCAGGGATTGAACCTCGGTCTCTCGGGCCATTGGCGAACACTCTAACCATTATACCAATAGGCCGATTAGTGACTGTTATACCTATACTTATCTTTGTGTTTGGTTAGAATGCTTTTGATATTGATGACTTTTCATGGTTTAATTACAATATGAGACAAAGATGAGATTTGTAGCTTCTTACTTTATTAAATGTGATTTTTTTAACATCAAATCTTGAACTAATTTGAGACTTTGAACTTTTTAAGTATACGACAGCGAGAGAAGACGTTATCACCGCATCTATACTGTCATCAATATATTGACTTACTTCTAAAATCTGCACTGCCTATGATTGTAAATATTTACCTTTGATCATTTAGCAATGGCATTTGAGATGCAACGTATTTGTCGTACATATCCCCCCGCACACATAATTATAGAAATTACGTGTGCACACATGCATAAATACACACACACACTATTTATATATGTCTGTCTGTCTGTCTGTCTGTCTGTCTCTCTCTCTCTCTCTCTCTCTCTATATATATATATATATACTGGTCCAAGGTATGACATTAAGCCGCATCTAATGGTGAGGCCTTGGAGTTTGATGAATGTGGAGTACTCCTTCATTACCATTACTCTCAGGTTCACTCTGTCCCGGAGTGGTAGTACCTGTTAGGGTCATATCTATGGGTCAAGTAGAACTATTCAGTCTTTTACTAGGGGTTATTATAATCAGTTATTTGGAATCATACAACTGTGTGCTGAACTGCGGCCTACAACTAAGCGAGTTCGAACTCCAGTCGCGTTATTACATCCACTTTCAAACTAATACATTTGGGAAAGGTATTAAATCTACATGTCCCCCCAGCTCTGGGTTAAAAAATTATGAAAAAATTTTTCATTTTTTTAACGTTTTTTTAAAATAGTTTTTAAAAGAATATATATGCCACAAAAGAAACAACGAAAAATGTACGGGTAACGAAGCATATCTATTTATTAGAAATGAAAATGATTTTTTGGTATCCCAGTTTTTTGAACAGAACATTTTATTCTTTTTGTTATCGTAAAACACCAGACAATTAAATCAACACTTGGAAGATAATTGTTAGGCACGCGTAGCAGCGTATGTTTCAAATTAGCCGTAACTGCTTTAGTCCGATATTGAACTTTGGCATTTGTTGTAGATGTTTGTGTGTCAATTCATATCTCCTGATTCTATTTCAAAGCGGTGTTTTCAGGGGGGGGTAGTTTGATGTTAAATCCATTTGGGGGTCAGTGTTTGAAGACATTTTAACAATCTATTTTCGCGTGTTGCTCTTATCATGATACTGTTCGATTCGGACAGGTTTTTTCCCCAATTCTTTTTATGATGGTGAACTTTGCGTCTCTGTTAAAATAATACCGTTTGAGTAGAAATGTTTTCGAAATATTAAAAAGACAACTGAGTTGCATCTAATTGAAATGATTTTGAGAAGAGGCTTCTTAATCTGAGAATTAATTTTTTTATTTATTGCGGACTTTTTATCCTCATCTTGGTAGTTTTTTTGTGTTGTTTCTTCTTCACTACGTTTCGGCCAAATTTCACCTCTGGCCTTCTTCAGGTGATTAACCGCGACCTCGGATAGGAATGCTGAGTCTTGTAACCGTATCCTCAGTAATTACTGCCTTCCATGCAGCTGATAGAGGCGTTGAGTCTCTACGGTTCCAGGTGAGCATTGTCAGAAGATAGCGGTTTCAATTCCTACCCAAGCCGGCCAGAGGTTTACTTGCTCAAAAACGTGGTGCGATAAACAACAACTCTGGAAGGCAGTAATTACTGGGGATACGGTTACAAGACTCAGCATTCCTATCCGAGGTCGTGGTTAATCACCTGAAGAAGGCCAGAGGTGAAATTTGGCCGAAACGTAGTGAAGAAGAAACAACACAAAAAACTACCAAGATGAGGACAAAAAGTCCGCAATAAATAAAAAAATTAATTCTCATGCAACTCAGTGTTTGTAATTATTTGAAATAAAATAACCAGCCTGACTTTCGATGTATTGCTCGTGAAAACATGTGCTCACTAGTAAATAAATAACATTTTTGCTTCTAGAACATATAAGTTAGGATTGCGTAGACGCAGAGTCAACGGAGCTTGGTGATTATCAGTTTCTCGTCTATGCGATCATCAGACCAGCGTTGTTAATCAGAGTCGGTCAGTTGATCGCATAGGCGAGAAACTGACAGTCACCAAGCGCTGTTGACTCCGCATCTACACTATCCTAGATTGGATATATATGCTCTATCACCGATATTGAGCACTATTTATAAATATACTAAACAACATTTTAAACTTATAATTGCTGTGTATTTAAATGTACTATTAAAAAAATAGCACAATTACAGAATGATTTTTCTTGTTTGTTTGACAGATTATTATGGCTCGTATTGGTGCTCCTATGCATGGGATTAATGTCTTACCAGATCATCGACCGTATCATTTATTTTTACACTTGGCCAGTCACCGTCAATGTTGAAGTTAACTACAACAAGTCACTAATTTTTCCATCAGTAACCATCTGCAATCAAAACCAATTCAGGTAAGAAATTGCACCAGTTGAATCAACAAACTTTTACAAGTTTATTCTTTGCGTCTTTTGTTTCTAATTGCATGAGATCTGACAGCAAATAAGGCTGTTTCTTGGTTTTCTTTATATTAGAAAAAAATGATGGAATAATAGAGTATTTCGTTGTGTTAGGGGAGGTAGATAAAGTCTCAGAAAGTTTCATCGAGTATTAAGATAGATGTGAACAGAATGCGATAAATGAACACGCTCAGTTTTTGGTAGCTACTTCGACTTTTCAATTTTAAGTGTCGTTAAGCTTTTCTTTTTTACAAGAAGGAAATAACCCTAAATCTATATCTAAATAGAAAAAAAAGAAGCTGCTTTCATTTATTTTAATGTAAACTGTTGTTGTTAATTAGTTCCTGTGTTTTGTTTGCATTACAACGGCAATCATTGGACATGACTCTCTTACCCACCCACCAATAACCATCTGAAGTATGGAGGTCAAAAGTATAATAACCTCTTGAAAACGTCTTATCAGTTAAGCAGTTCATTATCAAAAAACTTAATCTAACTAAATATAAAGATTGCAGTCCGATGAAACAAAACAAATACAAAAAAAAAAATAGACCAAAGATATTTGCTGGATATATTTTTCACCAAATTAGTCATATTTACTTATTCAGCTTTGTTACATTGACTAAATCCTAGTCCGTAGCAGTAAGTGAAATAACTTAAACAAGAATTGTCAATTAAAAAATAAATAAATAAGGTGTGTGGTTTTCTCTTTTTCATTCGACCCCATTCAAGTTAGCAAATATTTTACTTTTAAACTTCTAAAATAAGTAAGACTTTTGTACGAAAACATGCTGTATTTTTTTTTTTTTTTTTTTTGGAAAAAAAAAGGTAAATCTTATTCTCAATGGAAATATCTTTTTAAAACTAAAAACCTTATTCTGTGGCACCTTCATTGATTAAAAAAGTTATTTACTTAAGTAGAGTTACTGATACATGAAAAGACGTTGCTCCCAAAATTACTTGTAAAAATTAAATTCAAGTTCGTCTTTCATCACAAAAATCGACGCTTTTTAAGTGTCGATGATGAAAAAGACTTTGATTGATGAGGAAGAGATTGAGATGATTAATAGACTTATTTAGATGACTGTGATAATTATTTCTCACTTACGCGATCAGCAGACTTTGATTTGTTGATTACATAGACGAGAAAATGGTAGACAAAAAGTACCATTGACTGTGTATTCGCCATACTAACTTAAATATGTGCTGTATCACCGGTATTAAGTGGCCTGTATATATGTGTGTGTCATCTACAGACAGACTGTTTCGTTGTATATCACAACTCATCAGTGTGGCTAGACACGCGAGATGCTTCAAGCTAGGATCCAAACCGGACTGACTTTGTGTTAGTCATATATCTTACCTCAGAGCCAGTAGGAGCCTCAGCGTAAGTGAAGAAATTTAACGCATATGTATATTTTTTCTTTGTTTACATATGCGTTCAATGGCTACTGGAGTGCTTAATTCATTTGAAGAGCTTTGCATTATGCGAGTGGCAACCGGTAATTCCTTGCAAGTGTTCAAACTCTGGGGGAGGGGGGGCATAGATATTGTCATCTACAGACATACTGTTTATGGAAGTAAATAATGGAAATAAATCTGCCAGTATGAAGAAAATAGATAAAGTAATCCAAAAGTTATGAATTTATCATGAAGGAAAGTCAACTTTAAAATGTTTCGGTTTTAGTAAAACTTCGTTAGGATTTTAAGATGTTGAAACAAGTGTTGCTAGAACAACGATAGATGTTTTAATAAAACACAATAACGAGAAAAGAAAAAAATATATTTACAAAGAAAGATCATATAACCGCTCAATCATTGAATCAGCGTTATTTCTTTTTAAACTATCACGTGATTGACACAGGCAATGAAGTTTAAAAGTATGGAACCTATAGGAAATACAACGGATTGAAAGATGATTTCTCTGGAATGTTTGGGCAATTTTTTTGCTTTAATCATCTTTTAATCCTTTGTATCTCCTATAGGTTCCATACATTTATCGCATAGTTGGATAGGTTGCTCTTTAGCCGTGATTGGCACACGATCTAGCAAAAAGATAACTCAAATAAAAGCCTCGAAGATCTTTCGTCTTATGCTGGCTCGTTTCTGGTATAATTTACATCAACCTGTTACTGACGTTGATCAAAAAGTGTATTTACCAACCACGTCGCATGGGCAGGATGTGAAACAAGGTCAGTTTTTAAGTGGAGTTTAACAGGTTTGAATTCAGAATTTTCCTTCAGTGGGAATTCAAATTCCTTTAACTTAAAACTAAAGCTGACTGCTAGGTGTTCGGATATCTGTATCTGTGCTCCTCTCTGTATCTCTCTTTATTCCTATCTTCGATTTCTGTCTATCTTCTATCACACCAGCCTATCTGCATATCTCTCTGTCAAAATAGATGACATTCTGTTCTTCTTGAGAGAGACAGAGTTGTACAAAAAAAAATGACAACTTAAAACTGGTTAATCTTGTGCAAACAAATGAAATCCTGCTAATAGAAAATTCTACCTACCTTAATATTCGTTTTGAAATCTTTGGTTGAATATGTATGTATATATAGATAGAATTTAGCGTTGAATGACCTACAAAGGTTCATATGCCATAAAACCCAAACAACCAACCAACCTCTCTGTCTGTATTCTGTGGTCCCTCTTTTCTGTATCTGTTATCCATTCTGTGGTCCACTCTCTATCTACGTCTATCTATTTTTTCAGCCCATCTATCTGTATATATCCTCGGTAGCAGACTCACTTTACTTGAGTATATGCGCAAGTGAACTTTCTTTACTTTACAGATTTTTGGTTACCAATAGACTGGACATAAAAGTATTGCTTAGCTGTATGTCTCCAGGGAACCCTAAAAGGTGTGCTAATAAAATTTCAAGTCACTGCACCATTTTTATCTGACCATCTCCACTTTTACTCGGGTTGGATTAGTGGTTTCTACACAAAATACATACCGCCATTCACACAAATATCTCGGTTTCTATATGGACATATACATATATACACATACATTCATACTTACCTATGGTCAACTCACAACCATACACATATGTATACACCTGCACGAACATACATACTGTTATGAATTTAGACCCTGGGGATAGTCAAATTCATATTTTACTCATAAACTCTCTCTCTCTCTCTCTCTCTCTCGCTCTCTCTCTCTCTCTCTCTCTCTCTCTCTCTCTCGTCCCTCGCAAAACCAGCAGAAGTAGATGAGAAATCTGAAGAGTTGAATTCGGGTCAAGGTTGCGGGCTGAAGAAATGATATGAAGATGTACCCAGAAGGAAAGAAAGATGAATTAACGGTCGAGGAAACGCGACATATAAAAAAGGGATGAAGTGAAGTATATGCTCGAATATGGGATAATAAAACCCAGTCAAAACGAGTGGGCCTCACCTTGCGTTTTGGTGGATAAGCCAGATGGGACCACAAGATTCTGTACCGACTATAGGTGGGTGAACGCTATTACAAAAGTGGACTATCACCCTATTCCACGGATGGAAGATTGTATTGAGCGAATAGGGAAGGCGCAATATATTATTAAGTGCGATTTGTTAAAAGGTTATTGAGCAGTACCCTTGACAGAGAGGGCTAAGAGGATATCTGCGTTTGTGACACCAGAAGGAGCATACCAGTATCGATAATACCTTCTGGCATGAGGAACTCGCAAGCGACATTTGTGAGACTCATGAATAAGTGCCAAGGTGGAATATCCGGTGTGGATGCTTATATTGACGACAACGTGATCTATATTGATACGTGGGAGGAGCATATCAAGAATATAGAAAGGTTATTTCAAAGATTAAAGTCGGCTAAGTTAGTTATCGGCAAAGCAGAAGTCAAATATTTGGGTCATATAGTAGAATATGGGAAGATTACTCCAACCGAAGCCAAAACCCGTGACATACTAAAACACCCAACCCTGAAAAATATCAGAGGACTAAGAAGATTTTTGGGAATGGCTGGGTACTAACGAAAATTTTGCAAGGACTTCTCCGGGAGAACAGTACCTCTCACCGATTTAATAAAGAAAGGAAATAGTTCTGTTGGACAGATGAATGTTAGGAGGCCTTTATGGATATTAAGACTCTCAGCTCAAAACCAGGTTAAGAGCCCCAAATTACAAACAGCCATTTTGCCTTGCTGTGGACGCTAGTGATGTGGGTATTTGTTCGGTACTAACGCAACCAGATGAAAGTAACCAATTACGCCCAATTAGTTACTTTTCAAAATAGTCCACGATAGAAAAAGCAGCCTTAGCTTTATTACTGAGCATACAGTATTTTGAGGATTATATTACTTCTTCATCAGCACCAACAGTTGTATATATGGACCATTACCCGTTAACTTTCTTGAATAGGATGTGAAATAAAAACAAGATTACAAGTATGGAGACAGGCCCTGCAAGAATATAAGCTAGAGATAAGACACATCGGAGGCTAAGAAAATGAAGTAGCAGATGCATTATCGACATGTTGATAGAATGAAAGCTTTTTGATGAAAAAAAAAAGAGAAATTTAATTCCCTTTGTGTGTGTGTGTGTGAGAGAGGAGATGTTATGAATTTAAACCATGGGAATAGTCAAATTCATATTTTACGCATAAATATACTCTCTCTCTCTCTCTCTCTCTCTCTCTCTCTCTCTCTCTCTCTCTCTCTCTCTCTTTGAAGTCTGAAGAGTTGAATTCGGGTCAAGGTCGCGGGCTGACCGATTGACGGTCAATTTTACCTACTATAGGTGTAGAAACGGGCAAGCAGCCCCTAGCAACAAGTGACCTGTTTGAAGACTGAATGCCGATTAGCCAAGAAGCCCACGTGATACGAGGCAGCGGAAAAGTTGAATCTGCAAAGAGGAAAAGACGTGTCTGTAGTGCAAAGAGTAAAGTGTATTTCTCAGGCCAGCTCATATGGGAAGATTAAAATGCTGCCAGAAAAAGATAAGAAATGCATGACTATTTTTTTCGTCGACTAATAACGAGAAAAACGAGAGAACAAGAAACGATTTGAAGATGTACCCCGAAGGAAATAAAGAAAGATAAATTAACAGTCGGTGAGACGCGATACCAGAAAATAATATAAAAAAAGAAGAATTAACGGTCGGTGAAAAAAGAGAGAAAGAGACATATATATATATATATATATATAAAGAGATAAAAGAAAAGGAGACATAGAAATTAGATTAGCTTTCATTTTTTCTTGGTAACCCCGTTCTTACTGCACACAAAACACATCAAAAGAAATTTTTTGCACACATCATCACAAGAAAAATTCTAGGTGAACTGTCCCCAAATTATTAGAATATAAACATTTTTATTATTGCCGCTAAGATAATCTTACGTTATAAACATAACTTTTTTTTGGGGGGGGGCGGGATGCTAATAAAATAACTTGTATTTTAAATTGTGCATCTCACGTCGTCTTCATTTTTGGTCCGTTCGAAAATCTCTGTGTCATAGTTTTCAGTTTGCTTGTGTTTAAATGACATCCCGTAATAAAATATTGTCCGACCTAATACCTGGCGTTGTCCAGGCGAAAGGCGTAGGTAAAAGGGTTGAGACAAAATGCTTGTCACCTTCACCGACATTAAACCAGTCGGAGAAGTTTCATGACAATACATACACACATACATGAACTCACATCTACACATACATATAGCCAAGTCTGTATACTACCTGACCAGCATCAATAGTATCACACTCAACCGGCTCATTGGCTAGTGGGTAGAGTGTTCGCCAACGGTCCGGTAGACCTGGGTTCAATCCCAGGTCGTGTCATACCAAAGACTTTAAAAATGGTACTTGATACCTCCTTGCTTAACACTCAGCAATATAAGGTATGTATTAAGGGTAAAGTGGAGAAATCCAGGGAAAGGAGTAGCGCCCTCCCCGACACCTCGGTGTACTCGCTATTGAAAAGGGAGACTTCTGGTCGCCCTCGACTACGGTCACCAACTTTACTTACTTACTCTCCTAAACTGGTTGCCTAACTAGGGGTAAAGAACCTAGTCTGTCCTACAATTTACCCATAGCTGGAGGGAGGATAATTGGATTCATACCTTTCTCAAGGGTATAAGTGTTATGTATAATGCAAACTACTTTGTTCGAGATTTGAACTCGAGATGCCGAGTCTAATTTCTACGACGATACCCATTACACCATAGGCACCTCATCAAAAACTTTGGCCCGTTCTACACAAACTCGAACTACTATAAACAAATCATCAGTGAGAAAAGTCAAATAGACCAGTTCAAGAGATGTTGAACTTATAGGTCGTAAGCGACGGGAGAGTCCATTAGCATATACGTACATACATCATTGTAAAAAATGGAATCGGCGACCCGAGTTCAAATCCTACATGATGCTAATTGTGTTTCACTTCGTGCTAATGCTCTTGGAAAAGGTCTAAAATTATCTGCTCCAACCCTAGCTATGGATAAAAAATAGTCTTGTGTCACATCCAGTTCGTGGCGGAGAGATTGGAGAAATACATACATAAATGGAAGGCCACTTATCGCAACTGTTACCGTCGAAGGAAATGAAATCGATGACCCAGGTTCAAACCCTGGAAGAGGCTGTTTGGGTTTCACTTTACGCTCATGTCATTGGAAAAGGCATGAATCAATCCGTTTTTCCTACCTTAGCTATTAGTAAATAGTGGGGTACACTGGGTTATTTGAAAAAAGAAAACTCTGAATTCAAACAAGCTTTACTCTGCTTAAAAATATACCTTGTGTCACATTCTGAGGGGTTGGTTATATATATATATATATATATATATATAATTTTATTGGTCCAAAGAGAGAATTAAAATATTACAAAATGAGTAGGTCGACGAAGAGATTTGTATTTTTTAGAATTTATCTATTTTGTTCTTACATACGTGTATGTTTCCAGCTTGATGCTTTTGTCAGAGAACATGTATGGCACAAGGCCTTGTGAATGTGGTATTCAATGAGACTTGAACTCATTCGTGTTTGTAGTTTGAATGGTTTTCAGTTGATTATGTCTTTTTATGAATGTCGGTCCTTCCTTTTTGTTAGAGTGTGTTTCTCTTAGCCTACTTTACCCGTCATTTACTTTTAATATTTAATATGTTGTGTGTGTATGTGTTGGAGTGGTTTCAGATTTCACTTATAGTTATTTTTTCTGTGTATGTATGAATATGTGGTTCGAGATTTTATATATATATATATATATATATATATATATATATATATATATATGCTTGTTTCCATTTGTGTGTTTATATGATTCATTTTTTATTCAACTTTGTTTAAATTTATCAGTAAAATTCTTTTCCTTTATTTTTAGTAGTGTGTAGTCATTCGTTTGATATAATGGCATTATTTTAAATTTACCTCAACTACATTAGTATAGGTGTTTCGATACATTTAATTTTCTGTTTTCTTCTATTTCAATATTACTCCTGTGAAGTGATGTCCTTGTATTAAGGGCCTGTGTTGACCCTATGAATATTTCTTTGCACTTGCTACATTCAATTATGTAGACTACGTTTTTTGAGTTGCAGCTTAAGTCTTTCTTTATTTTGAAATTTGTTTCCAGGTTTTTTTAAAGGTATAGGATTTTCCCTCTATAATGATATCATGTTTTACATCATTTATTATTGCATTTGGTAACTCCTTGTGTTGTGTTTTCTCCGAATGTAAAAGAGGTGAGTATTATTTTAAGATTTCTTGGGGGTTTTCTGGCTTTTAATGATTTTGTTGTCTAGTATTTCTTTGATTTTGTCATTGTTTTTAAGTTCTTCTAGATTTTTTAATTATTTCTGTGTGGTTTTTGGGTGGATTTTGCTGTTGGTTGCGACGTATGCTATGGTTTCTCGTTGTGTTTTTTCGGGTTCCTTAATTCTCTTTGTGGTATTTTTTCTGCTAATTCCAATTGTGACGCGAAATTGACTAAAATCCCCAAACGGGACTTTTATTTTCGCACGTGTGAAGACGGGGCAGGTTGGCACTTGATCCCCTATATAATAAGTCCTCGTTCAGAGTTTTTCTCTCAAGCATATAAGAACTGGCATATTATGTGAGGGACTAATTTAGGGCCAGACCGACCGCCGCTGGCAAGGGGTTCCAAATTTCACACTATCCACACACCCACCAGGCCGCTTTCCTTCCTTCCCCTAGACAATGGAGGATATGACCCTATAGGTTTTAGTCGTAATAATATTATATTGTAGTAGTCGGCAACTCCGGTTTCCCGTGTGATATTTTTAAGGAATTAATAGGACAACTCTAAGCAAGATAACATAAGGCGAATAGATGCTGAAAAGGAAATGTGATTCAACAAATTCGTAGCAGAACTGCAAAGAACAACATAGGCCACGTGGTAACATAAAAATACATGAATCCTTTACTATACAAAGAGATACACTTTCAAAGTGTCAAATATATAATGAATTGAACAGTCCATGAACATAAATGTCTTTCTTTTCTGTTCTTTCGTTTTCCTTCAAATTGAGAGAGAGAGAGAGAGAGAGAGAGAGAGAGAGAGAGTGGTATATAAAATTTGGGTATAAAGGAGAAATGGCCCCAAAGTTACTTATCTTAATTTTCGACGGGGTTCCACTGGAGAATCTTTCTTCTTTCACGGGCTAATAGACTTTATTCTATTTTTTTACAATGGCTTGAAGAACCTGGGGTCCCTCGTGTCTCAGATATTCTTTTGTCTTCAACCCGGAGTAAATGTCTATGGGTCTGTCTGCCACGAGCCCTGCTCAAAAACTAACTTTCTTATTATTTACTTCCGCTGAGGGGAAGGAGTCCCCACTTTCGTTTTGGGGTCCCAGCCAATCATTTGGCTCCTACCTTCCTCTCCCACCCTGGTCAGGCGATTTTGTTAGGGCTACTAGATGCCACCCAAGTCAGGTTACTGTTCATTCAAACAGCAGTCATCCCACTCCCATCGTCTCAGTGGGATATCACGTGACACAATCCCTTATTTATTAGAGTTGTTGGGTATCCTCTCTGGTGTAGAGTTGTGTGTAGTTCTTTAAGGCGAGGTTTTATTTGGGGGGGGGATCGGTGATTATTGTGTATTCTACGTGCTAGAGTGTAAAGGATAGATTTTATACAGTTTTTGGAGTGGTGGCTTTTGAAGTGGAGGTATTGTTCGGTGTCTGTTGGTTTGTGGTAATGATTTGGCTATTTACGTTTTTTATAAGGATGTCTAAAAATGGTAGTTCTTTTGAGTTGTGTTCCATAGTAAATTTTATATTGAGGTGTAGATTTTGTAGTAGGTTGTGTAATTTGTTGATATCTCCCCATCATTTCCAGAATATGAAACAATCATCTAAATATCTTTTCCTTGATTTGGTAAATTTTTCTTTTATGTTGTTGCCATATTTTTTACCTATTATTTCATATTGGTTTTCTTATAAATATGCTAGGGTTAGAGTAGCGTATGTTGGCGCCATTTTAGTTCCTATAGCTCTTCCTAGGGTCTGGATATAGTTAATGTTATTGAATTGGAAGGAGTTATTATTAAGGATTATTTCTATACCATCTATGGTAATTTTTTTGTTAAATCTTGGGTGTAATGTGTCTGGGTATTTATCTATCTAAAATGCGATGGCTTGTTTTCGCATTCATGGGGGATATTGCTATATAGGTTTATGACGTCAAATGTGGCTATGAGTGTATGAGTATATATATATATATATACAATGAAATTGAATGGTATATCAACTGTCTGTTTTATTTATGTTACATCCAACTGATCCTCTCTCTCTCTCTCTCTCTCTCTCTCTCTCTCTCTCTCTCTCTCTCTCTACATATTTGCTTCTTAATTCTTCAGGCCTTTCCGCGTTTAATTTGGACATTTTCCCCCACTCAACATCCAAACAATTACGGAAACTGACGTGATTTGTAAACGAGGAAAAAAACTTAATGGCAAATATTTACCTCTTCAAAATACATCAACTAATGTCAAACCCTATTTACGTCTCGTCCTTTCGGCTGGCGCCGTAAAATATGCCGACTGGATCTCTGCAGAGAGGTAAGACCCCACCTAACGAGGCCAACTGTTGGTCGTGGGTGGCGACTAGTAATATTTGAGGACGGGATCCTGGTAGCTGAGCATTCATTGACTCAGCAACCAAAGTGGTGACGTGACTTACAACATTTCACCTTGGCCCGTACTGGGATAGAGCAGCGGTCAAAGAGGCCTGATCAATCGGTTGGTCATGTCACACCCTAACAACTATACGATTAACTGTGTGCAAACAACTGTGTCCAGATTATGACACTGAACAACATCTGATGGTGAGGTTCCACTCCTGGGGTTTGGGAGTGTGGAGTACCCCTTCATTATCATTACGCTCACGTACACTCTGACCTGGAATGGCACTGCCTGTTAAGGTCACATCTATGGATCAAATAGAATTGTTCAATCATTTACTGAGGATTATTATTATTATTATTATTGGTCATTTGAAACCATAAGCTGTGTGAAAATTGTATTATGTGAGATAATTGATAAATAGAATTACTAATGTTAAAAACCAGTACTTGAAATCATTTAACAGTATGCATGCAAATGATTAATATTAAGTAGAATTATTAGCGTTGGGTAACAATACTTGAAAACATTTATATACAAACAAATGAGTTCTGGCTCGTTTAAAAATGTTACCGATAAAGTTTCGCTTGCAAATCATGTGTGTGTATATGTGTGAGTAAATAGGATTTGTCATTAAATAACCCACAAGGGTTGACATGCAATAAAATCAAACACAACCAAAACATTTAAGTGGGATTTGAAGCTTGCTTATTTTATTTACCTAGCCAAATACCGAATTAGTTTTAAACTAGTACAACCAACCAAACTGAAGTTACAATCAATTTAAAAGAAAACAAGTCTATCGCTCAATACATGGAGTAATGGTTAACGAACAGGTCTGGTAGACCATTGCTTGTGAATTCGATTCCCACTGGGTGCCCGATAATTCTAGCTTAAGAATAAACTAAGCTAAGTTTACTAAGTGACTGCTTGATGGTAAACGCTATACTATCATATTCAGGACGTTAGTTTATAAATAATTGTGATAGGGGCATAATGTTAAATGTATACACGTCAGGGCTATGTATTTGAATTATTACAAATGGGGTTTCTGTTGAATTCAGAATGTTTAATCTTTAAATAAAGTATAGCGACTACAAGCAGAAAAACTCAAACAACATTGGAATCAAAACAGTTTCAAACTCTTCAAAAACAATAAAGGATATAATCATCAATAAGGCTAACAATTCCCCACATTAAATCTGATGCAGGGGTTTACACTATCCAATGCATTCGATTCTAATAACAAAAATTACGGGGATTAGATATCGCATACGAATTGATGAACATAAAAGAGACCCGAAAAAAGACCATAAAAACACCATGTTCCAACAAAATTTAGAAACTAGTTCAATTTTAAAGATTCTAAAATGTTAGTTTATATACATCACAAAAAACACCGGAAGATTATTAAATCTAGCATCATTTCTAACTACAATGCTATCACACAAAGACCCGTTTTTTTAAATTTATCTCCCTTTTTTATTAGTCAAATTAGTGCTAAAAAGTTACAAGATTCTTTATTTGAAATAGTTTGCTTTCATCAGTCATCGCATAACTCAAGAACAAATTTTCTGGCATTACTAATGAAATGTTGAATAATGTTTTTAGCATATTAATTTTTGAACATCCTAAAACTTTTATGAAGCTCAATCCATATTTACCCAACCCCTTCGCTCAAGGCAGGATATTGACACAAGGTCAATTTTTAAGCGGAGTTTGGCAGGTTTGAATTCAGAGTTTTCCTTCTCCTAGACAAGTTGCCTCACCAAGGCTGAAGAACTCAGTCTACCCTACTATATATCCATAGCTGAAGGGAGAATAATTGGATTTGTACCTTTCCCAAAGGTATTAGTGCTATGTGAAATGCAATCAGTCTCATCCAGGATGAAGCTCGATCAATCATTATCAATAATTTCGACAAGTTTTATCTTCCTCATTCTACTCGGTTTTTATTACGAATTTTGACTGGTACAATACTTTATTTTCTTAATTGCTTTTTATTGGTAATTGTTACTGGTATTATTCTTCATCTTATTAATTCTACTTCCTTATTATTAATAATTTTGACTTGTGTTATTCTAATTATACTTTTATAACAGCAGGAACAGCACACATCGGAAAATATTCTTATTATCATTTTTTTATGTGCAATGTTCTTCGCAGTCAAAAGTGACGATCTGACTGAGTTCCGACACTACCTCAAATTCCCCTCCCCCTCCCCCCTCCAAAAAGTATAGAATTATGAAGATAAAAGATAAGAGTCAAAATTGATAATAATCCCAAAACTTTATTCTTGGCGATGATTTCAATAGATTAAATTAAGCCCTTACTTATTACGTCTGGTTAACTAAATCAAATCTTTATCTTTTTGTTTAACCGTATAAAGCAGTTGTCTACTGGAAAATGTTCTAACCAGAAATCAAAGTTATGACCATTTCTCGTGACGTTTGTTTGGTCACTGGAAAATCAATTTTTTATATTTGTAGTCGAAGAAATGATTACCAGAGGGGATCATAAACATTAACCTCTCGACGACATCTATTGACTTATAAATCTTCACAAAACTTAGTTCCATTTTACCAGCTGGATAGAGCATTTATAGGGTAGATTTTCAATTAGTTCTTTATAATTAAAGGTTAAAAATAGCAAAATTATATTTTTATTACCTGATTGGAGCCAATTTGGGTTTTATCAAGTAACCATTACACTAACTAATTACTCCTGATTGTGTTATGTCTGCTCCCGCTACTCAATTCAGACTGCTAAACAAACAAAAAATGATTACAGTTACTTATAAGTAAATATCATCATCCTTGTTTTGAGGCTTCATGGTAGCAATCAGTCTGCGAAAACATAGATTGAGATTTGAATTAGACTTAATCTAGATATCAATTTTCATGACGAGCGAACCCACTACCCGTTCACTTTTTAAAAGCTGGAATTCCATTAATAAGATTTTTTTTTTATTATCGCAATGGCTGAAAATCTCCCGGCAACGACTTTACCAAAAAACGTACGTCAATATTTCGGACACGGTTGCGAGATATGAACTGCCGAGGAAATATAAACAGCGATTTTGTTATGAAAGTGAATCAATACACTTTTACTAGGGGCACTGCACGTTGTGTATTGGTTAGTAAGCTAGACTAGTAAACCATTACTTTCACTGGGTGCCCTATATATCTGGCCTTGTGCTACAACTAAGCAAATTTTAGTAAATAACAATAAATTTTGACCAATTAATGTGCTTTTCAGTGTAATGCATTTAAACACAAAGTACACGGCAAAATTTCAATGGTTTTATTCATATCATCACGATGCGTAATATACGTTTTCTGGAGGTGTGCATAATGTAACGGTTATCGTTGTAAGAAATAAAATCGTCAACCAGAGTTCAAATGCTAAAAGAGACTGCATTTCATATTTTCTTATAACATTACGAAAAGCATGAAACGATATGTTCTCTTTCCACCTATGATTCTGTTTCTTTTGTTTAATGGCATATCAAACTTCGTGGGTGGGTTATTTAATGTCAAAGCCATCCTTGTAGAATAGCAATGATACCATTTAACCCATAGCCGGGGGATAAGGGGGTTTATATCTTTCCCAAGGGTATAAGTCCACATAGCGCAACTGAGCTTCGTGTTGTATACAAGAAAGAAAGACAATGGCGCTGATGTATAAAAATATTATCTGCTTCTTTTCTTTTTTTAACCGAAATGTACGTATGGGTAAAGTAAGATCTTCCATGGTTTATATAATTTTCAGGGCGCCCATGCCATCCTCGTGGTCACACGTCCCACCAACATGTTGCACGCGGACACGCTCCCTGTCAAGCATGCCACCCATGCAACTTACGCAGCACTTCCGCTGAAGAATTACCTACGTCCTGTTTATTTTAGGAAGCAGGTGTTTTTCCTATTGTTATCTACTTCCTGCGGCCAAACCTTCTAGTATGCCAACCACGCAATTAACGTAGCATTTCTACTGGGGTATCTGCATCCTGCTTAGTTTAGGTAACAGGTTCATTTCCTGTTATACCTACCACGCAATTTAAACAGCATATCAAAAGGATCTTCAAGTCAATATTCAGCATTAGAACTCACTTACTGAGGTGTCACAGCCCAATTATGAGTAAATGATAGGGCATCTAGGTTCTTTAGCCTTTGTTGGGTAACCAGTCAAGGAATAGGAAAGCTTTGAATTCAAACCAGCTTTACTGCACATAACCATTGGCCTTGTGTCTTGCTTGTTGCGGAGGGGTTGGGTAAATATGTAAATGCAAAAATAAATGGAAGCACTGTTTGCATAATGTTTATTTTCGTAGGAAATAGCCTCAGCAACTAGAGTTTAAATCCTGAACAATACTGTTTGTATTTTAATATTTTGTAAAAAGGCTCGAATTCATGCTCTCTCTCTCTCTCTCTCTCTCTCTCTCTCTCTCACTCTCTCTCCGCCTATGAGTAAATAGTTGCCTCGGTAGGCAACCAGTCTAGGAGAAAGAAAATAAATGGAAGCACTGTTTGCATTTTAATACTTTAGGAAAAGTCTTGAATTTATGTTCTCCCACCATCTCTAAGTAAATAGTAGGGCTGACTAGATTCTTTAGCCTTGGCAGGCAATCAGTATAGGAGAAAGAAAACTGAATCCAAACCACCTTTATTTCACCTAAAAATTGACCTTTTGTCATATCCTGTCTGGGGCAAAGGGGTCGAGTAAATGCATACACATGCCATTTTTTTCCTCTGGGTAAATTATCATTATTTCTTTTTATTTACAAATTCACTTATTTAAAAAACCCTAAAGATTTTAATGGTTTTATCGGTATTATGCCTACATGTGATTTATACTCGGTTGTCTGAAGATTTTCACTTGACCCCTAATAAAACCCAAAAACCGTCGATCGTCATTTTATGTTCAGGTGATAGAAAGAAGTTGAAAAACACATTTCATGTTTTAGATACCACATTTATTATAGTGTTTCCTAAAAATAACTCGCCCTTTTTATTCGGGGATAAAGTCTTCCAACCCCATTTTAGAAGGAAGAGAAATCCTTTGACAAAAATCATTTCACAGTAGACCCTTCCAAGATTAATAGGTTCTATACCCAGAATAGAGTCTTTTAAAGGATGTTTTATTTAATTCTGAACAAGAACCCTTTTTCTAGACAACAATTGCAATAAATACAAAATTATTTGTAGGAAACTAAACATATCTTTTTCAGTTAATAAGCTGACGCTATTATATATATATATATATATATATATATATATATATATATATGTGTGTGTGTGTGTGTGTGTGTGTGTGTGTGTGTGCGTGCACATGAAGAAAAGGTTATTCTTATAAAGAATTTGATTCAAAGAGCTAAGTTCAGGTCCCGGATAAAACTCTTTGCACTTCCCTTTCACACCAATATCCATGGGAAAGACATGAACCCCTCTCTTCTCTCTATGAGTAATGGGTAAAATAATAGAGTGGAAAGGGCTCTGTAGCCTTTGTTGGGCAACTAGTCTAAGAAGAGGGAAAACTCTTAATTCAAAACCTGATGAATATTGTCGGGAGAGTCTGTAGCATATTAGTGCACTATTAGTGAGTTATCAGCTTATCTAAAAAGTGTT
Organism: Sepioteuthis lessoniana; assembly: GCA_963585895.1. NCBI lineage: Eukaryota > Metazoa > Mollusca > Cephalopoda > Myopsida > Loliginidae > Sepioteuthis > Sepioteuthis lessoniana. The sequence continues at coordinate 5,410,362 of OY757929.1, read as the reverse complement.
GCTTGTTTTAATTTGACTACAATAATCATCTCTCTCTCTCTCTCTCTCTCTCTCTCTCTAGACACACACACACACTCACACAAACCCTACTAGCGCCAGACTATTATCAATTCCCTAATTTTAGCAAATCGTTTCCTCTATCCCAGACTATCTACGTGTGGATAGTCCAAAGATTCACGTCTTTAATTGAACTGTTGGGCTTTCATATATCGACCACGAAGGAAGAGTCAATTAATATATCGCGATCGGTGAGAGAGATCGAAGGAAGAGTCCATTAATATAGAAAGTCCATATATGCCCCGTGAAGTATTTTAAATGTTTTTCAAAAAGCAGTAAGCCTAGTTGAAAAGAAAAAAAATGACAAAAATACTTTCCATTGTATATATATTTTGGTAAGATATCTTGTTGACCAGTTGACTTATAGGAGCAAATTATTTGTATAGTATATACGAAAATGCATCGATAATTTTCGGACACTCCTTTCCCTCACGGGTGTAAACTTTAGATACTCGAATTTGTGCTTATATATATATGTATATCTGTGATTGTGTGTATGTGCGTGTGGATGGCTGAATATTCATATTTTTGGTTGCATAGTTTCAATAATGTAGAGTTTGTTAATGAATAATAACTGATAATATCCGTCTTGATTCTATAATGTTCCATAAAGAAAATTATCTTTTATAATAAATTGTTAGTGGTGTACTTATTTATGAACGATACTGTGTGTGAGTGTGTGTCTTCGTAAGAGAAACAAGATCTGAAGATAAATTTGGTAAAAGTGTTTATAAATTGGTTTTCACGTTTATTTCTTTTCATTCATATATTCATTAACACACACTACATATATCAGATCCGTTAATCGAACATGTTTATATTTCGACTCAATATGTTTTTTTTTTATTATCAGTTCTCTAATTTTACTAAATTGTTTCCTTTATCCCCAAAAAGATTGTTCATAAAATAACCAGTGCTAAAAAGTCTGTTAATGTTTCATGAACATTTTCCTGCTTCTATTTTATTTATTTATTATTTTTTAAATTGAGACATTTGCATTCTTTTTATTAATCACGTCGGCTTTGTAAACTAACGAAGCTAATTTGATAAGCAAGTTGAAAATAACGATAGACACCATTACTGCCCGGTTGATCTTTTATGTGATTAGCTTTGATTATCTAATAACCACTCTTAGATTCGACAACTAGATTGGTGGTAGATGAAATTAAAAAAAATGAAAGAAAAGAAAAGCTGTAATTGTTTGATGCAGCCTCCAATTCAGATGCATATGACTAATATTACAAACAACGCTATATTATAAATAAAGTGATGATTTATTTCCTTCAAATCATTTAGAAAGACTTCCAATGATATTTAAGAGAAGGATCTCAAAGTTTTTAAAATAAACAAGTTCTACGTATTAAAAGAGTTCTAAATATGGAAGTTCTAGATATTAAAAAAAAAAACTGAATAAAAATATTTGGGGTGTAAAAGTTCGGAGAGTGAAAAATTCTCTGTATAGGAGTTCCGGCCGCAAAAATAGGTTCTTGGTATAGGATTTCCTGGAGTAAAAAAAATTTCTGAGTATACTAGTTCTAGGTTGAAAAATAAAAGTTCAACAACCTTTGTGGGTTATTTAATGTGGAAGCTATCCTTTTAGAACAAAAGTAGTGATACTGTTTAACCCATAAGTTAAAGAATAAGAGGTTCAAACCTTTTCCAAGGGTATTACACACACGCAAGAATTTCTGGGGCCCTACAGATATATATATATATATATATATATATATATATATATATATATACTTAGGGTCATTAAGCCACAATGCATATATATACACACATCTAACCCTATGTACTAACATACCAAAGTTCACACACCTTCCCATAGATACACTTAGGCTCCTACATGAAGGTACATATACAAGGTGCATACGATAAGTTTCCAGACTTGTTTCGAATGGCCATTTAAAATTGTTGTAGACTCTTGAAAATTCAGTATGTTATTGCTATACATCTGATGAGATGACTGACAAATTTTTATGATTTCATGTTCAAATCAACAGCTACAGCAGCAATTGAAATACACCATACCAAAGCCTGATTGCCACAGATGGTGAATTTCAACAATGCAATCTGGATGTGAGGACACTTTAGAAGAACGATATGCAATAAAATTCTGTTTCCAACTTGGAAAGAATACCACAGAAACGTACGGAATGCTTCAGACTGCTTTTCGACCATCTTGCATGAATTGAGCATTAGTTTTTGAGTGTCATAAGAGATTCAAGGAAGGCAGGGAGTCTGTGAGGGATGATGAGATGTATGGGAGGAGTAAAGAAGTCAATACACCACAGTTGATTGGCCAAAGGGTTAGGGTTAGGATTAGGGTTACTATGTTGAGGTTTTAAGGGAGTTCAGGAAGAGATTCCGTCGGAAGAGGCAGGCACTCTTCAAATCGGTCCAGTGCCATTACCACCAGGACAATGCACCAGTCCACAACTCCATCCTTGGAAATTTACTAAGCTTTTTGCTTAGATGTGGCACAAGGCAGAGACACCCAATGAGACAACTCCATCCTTGTCACAGACTATTTGACCAAGATGGGCATCAAGACAGTTCATCACCCTCCCTGTAGTCCAGACCTTGCTCCCTGTGACTTTTGCTTATTCCCTAAGCTGTCGTTATGAGACAATTGAGGAGATGAGCGAGGCTCTGACGAAGGTCATTGACATGCTCACACAAGAGGACTTCCATGGGGTCTTCCAGAAGTTGTTGGAACAGTACAACAAGTGCATTGCAACCGGAGGAGATTACTTCGAAGGGGACTAGAGTTTCATGTGTGTACTATCAATAAAAGTGCCCATTCGAAAAAAGTCTGGAAACTTATTTAATGATCTTCGTACGTATATGCGTATAGTAGCGAGTTGACCATAGGTGTAGATACGAGGTGCATAAGATGGTGTATTGACTTCCTTACTCCTCCCACACCTCTCATCATCCCTCACAGACTCTCTGCCTTCCTTGAATCTCTTATGCCACTCAAAAACTGATGCTCCATTCATGCAAGATGCTCCAAAAGCAATCTGAAGCATTCCATACGTTTCTGTGGCATTTTTTCCAATTTTATTGCATATTGTTCTTCTGAAGTGTCAGATTGCATTTTTGAAATTCACCATCTCTGACAATCAGGCTTTAGTAAGGTGAATTCCAATTGCTGCTGTAGCTGTTCATTTGAACCTGAAATTATAAAAATTGGTCAGTCATCTCATAAGATATATAGCAATAACATACTGAATTTTCAAGAGTCTACGACAATTTTAAATGCCCGTACAAAAAAGTCTGGAAACTTATTGATTGCACCACGTATATACATCTAACCCTATACACTAACACATCAAAGGTCCATAGTATCACAAGATAGAAATTCTGGGTAGAAAAATTTTAAAAATTCTGGGTACTGGAGTTTTGAGTGTAAAAAAGTTCTGGATTTATACAAAATTTCTGTGTGTAAGAGTTCTGAGTATATAGAAGTTCTAGGCATAATTATAAGTTTTGAGTATAGGTGTACTCGACGCAAAAGTTCCGGGTATACGAGTTCTGGGCGCAAAAATAAAATTTTTGCGTTTAGGAGGACTTGGTATAAAAAAGTTCAATTTATTAAAAAATTCTGGGCATAAAAATGTTGTGTGTGTAAGACCAACTCATCTTGTTAACATGCGTCCTAATGCGAAGATGATTTTAGAAGCGTGTATTTTTCGCCAATATTTGTTACTATTTATTAAATTTTGCTAAGTCTGAATCACAAGTCTTAGATTGCTTACAATATTTAATAGTAAATCTATGAAAATTTAGTTGCATCTAACAAAATGATTTTCGTTTGCTTGCTTGTTACCTATGGACTCTCAGGTCAATGAGCCAATCTGGAATTAAACTTGACATCTAAACTCATAGGACCACAAGAAGGTTTTTTTTTCAAAGATATTTAAACTAAGTAACTACCTCAACCAATAAGTAGACCGGGTTGATTTTTTAGTAAGAACAGAAAGCGGATTTATTTTATTGAAATGTTCAAATGAAAATAAAAACAAATAAAATATTATTTTTTTAAAAAATGATAATTGTTGGTCCGATTCAAGTATCATTGGGGAACATGCACTTTTAACTTGGACTACTTAGGACAGGGGTGATAACTGGCTCAACAATTTAATCATTTCATCTTTTTTAAAATTAATTTATCTAAGACCCTAATCAAAAGAAGGTTTCTTTTTTTATCTTTTTACTCCAGAATATCAAAAGCAGCCGAGATAGGACAATATAAATTATTGAACGCTCTTTACACACGCACCGATCCCGTTGATTCTTCTTTCCTACAGAAATATCACGCCAATTATTTGAATTTCTACGACCTTTTCACGTCAGTGTCCCATCAAAAAGGGGATTTGATCGTCTCGTAAGTATGGCTAATTTCTTGATACTCCTTCTCCTCCTCCTCCTCAGATTTGTTCCTAAATACGATGCCATGATAAACCTCATAGACAAGATTGTTTTTTTTTCTCAGTATTTTTTAAAACAATATTTCTTTAACTCAACTGGTGAAACTAGAAAATAACCAAAAATGTTAATGCTAAATGAATAAATACTTCACCAAATTTTGTCTTTCCTTCCATTCTGTTAGACTTTTATCCAATTCATATATTTATATATGGAAGTAAATTATGGAAATAAATCCGACGTTATGAAGAAAACAGAAAAAACAAAGTATTCCAAATGTGGTGAATTTATTATGATGGAAAGTCCACGTTGAAACGTTTCGGTTTTAATAAACCTTTATCAGGACTTGTGGATGGGGAGTCCTGATGAAGGTTTATTAAAACCGAAATGTTTTAACAATGACTTTCTATCCTAATAAATTCATCACACTTGGAATACTTTGTCTTTTTTTAATTTATTCATACACACACACATACACACACACATATATATACACATGGGTCAACTGAAAATTTCATAGGCTGACCAATATCAACAATCACGCAGACAGCATATATTCCTTTAACTCGCCATGCATTTTGATCGCCCATAGTTCTTGGCAGGTCCTCTAGACGGCATCCAGTATTCGCACAGAGCGGATGAACATAAAACATTGCTGGTCGATCGACACTGGTGTGTTCATACGTACGAGCCCATAAGAGGAGCTCACTTATGATTTCGTCCCTGCTTCTTCCAAAATGTCTTGCTCGTCTTATTTGGATTATTTATGAAATAGGAGGTAAGTGGCCATATAGCTGTTGTTTTGTGAGTTGCTGCTTTCAGGATTTATTTAAAAAGGCACACAGCATATTTGAGTAATTTCCATCTAGTTTTTTCTCCAATCACCTCGTCAAAGTCCAGGTAATGCAGCCATACAATAGTACTAACAGTTTGGAAGAATTCCAGTTATATTAGATTTCCATACGATTGATAACAGTCTATACTTTTTCAATGCGTATGTTGACATCTCTTTCAGTAGATGAGATATTGCTACCGAGGTATGTGAAATGGTCAACTAATTTCAAAGGCTATTTGTCTAAATTCCTGAGATGAAGCTTGATGATTATTATTACTCAGAATATTAGGACTATTGACTTCATCTTTATTGTTATAATCATAACGTTTCGGTCGATATATCCTTCGGCTTTCTTCAGGGTGTTTTACGTCGAACTCGGGAGTCCATACACTTGTACCCGGTCATGGTTAATAGAATTGGAACAGTCTACCCCCTTGTGGTTCAAATAAAGAGTTCAGTTCGAGATTCTATGTGACTACCGAGTTCGACATGTAACACCAGAAGCCGAAGGATGTATCGACTGAAACGTTGTAATTATAATAATAAAGATGAGGTCGATAGTCCTAATATTCTAAGTAATAATAATTTAAGAGGCTTGCCATTTAATATGGAGATGGCATTAATACATGAATTCTGTTTCGACTATGTTCATGTAAAGGCCAATGCAATCAGCTGATTGGTCAAGGCTATATTATATAGTAAACATTCGGCTTGCACAGGTGTATTTACGAGAAGCGCTAGATCATCTACGTAATCTGTATCCGTGATGGTTTTTGCAAGATATCATCTATTTCTTGCCTTTTTTAGTGCGAGACCATTTTCTTTCATGAGATCTATTGACATTCTAGGATGTGTAACACTATATAACTATAGAAATTTAACTGTGTATCCTATCAAAACTTCAGTTCCAATATACTTACCCTCAATCTTGAAAACAAAAGCACGTGCCCAGTTGAAGATGAAAACCCAAAATGACAGCTATTCGTTTCTTTTATGAAGAGCGGACGCTAAGGAAAAAGCTTTTTCTGTAATGAACAATCAAAACAGGCGAAAATTTTCATTCCATAAATCTCAAATTACTAGAATTTAAAAAAAAAAGCTGAAGTACTAATTTTTTTTTAAAGTTAGTGACCATAGTCGAGGGTGACCCAAAGGCTCCCTTTTCGATAGCTACTACGCCAAGGTGTAGGGGAGGGCGCTACTCCATTCCCAGGATTGCTCCACTTTACCCTTGAACCGTACCTTATAATGCTGAGTGTTAAGCAAGGTGGTATCAAGTACCATTTTTAAAGTCTTTGGTATGACTCGACCTGGGATTGAACCCAGGTCTCCCGGGCCATTGGCGAACACTCTAACCGCTGGGCCAAGTACTATTGTAAAATGATAAATCCAAGTAGCGTTGATTACTCAAGAAATGAAGATATAAGCTAAACCCACAGTACCTTATAAAAATAAAATGAGATAGTTGAACTTTGAATAAGTTAAAACTTGGAAAAAGACATTTTTTCCGGGAAGAAAAAATTCACATTATCAAAAACTGAGAAGTGTAGTATCGGAAATGGATAACTCAGCGACTATGAAACTACGGTTAAATGGGAGAAGCCAAACAGGGTGACAATCAAACACGCAGCCTCCATAATTATTCAGTGATCTTATTTCGGCTTGTCACTGGTTATCAGGATTTAGAGGAGCAAAGCGGTATATGACTCATGCAAGTGTGTGGCATAGGAAACCATGGAATGGAGTATGGTGAATGTGACGCAAGTTGGATGATTCTATTAGCGAGTCAACGGTGCGCTTCACCTGATGCTGGGTGGAGAAACCTCATAGGTCAACGGCCAGGATCAAAAGTTCAGTTAGGGCTTCTACTCATCAGAATGAGTGCCGCATGCAGGTTTGGTTTTATGGCATATCAACCATTGTAGGTTATTTAATGCCAAATCCAGTTCTTGCATATATATTAGATATATCATCATCATCATCATCATGTTGTGCCACCAGCACGAATATCCCGGACCCTCTCTCGCCACTCCTCTCTATCGTTCATCGCTTCTGGCAGGTCCTCATGGCTATATCCCATATCCTCACAGAGCTGCTGTATGTAAGTTCGAGCTGGTCGCCCTGCTTTAGCTCGGCCATGTGCGGGGTCCATGGGAGAACATTACCTATGAGTTTGTCCCTGCTTCTCCAGCAGTGTCCTGCATGTCTGGTTCGTCTAACTTTGATAGTTTTCGTGATGGGAGGTAGGTGGTCGTACAGCTGCTGCTTTGTGGGGTGTTGCCTCCAGGACTTGTTCAAAATTGCCCACAGCATTCTTGTGTAGTTGCCGTCAAGCTTTTTCTCCATCCATTTAGTTAGCGTCCATGTACTGCATCCATATAGCAGTATCGAGACGACCGCTGCTTGGAAGAAACTGCGTTTCATTTTATCGGTGAGGTCTGACTTCCATATGACCGATAGCCTATCGGTAGCTGCCCATGCCTTTGTTAGTGGCGTGTCAATGTCTTTTTCGGTTGATGAGACACTGCTTCCGAGGTAGTTGAACTTGTCAACTAATTTCAGAGAGCTACCGCCTAGTGTGAAAATGTCGCCAGTAAGTCAACTAAGTTAAATTGTTTCAAGTATTGTTATGTATCACTAACAATTCAATTAAACATCAGTGGGTTTGTTTTTTTTACGCACAGTTAAATGATCAAAGAGTTGTATTTCTAAGAATTAAATTTAGCATAAGTCATTTGTTTGCAATAAGTTTAAATGTCAAACAGTTCTATTTGACCCATAGATAGGGCCCTGTAAGGTGCTACCACTCGGGACCAGAGTGGACCTAGGAGCGATGGCAATGGAGGGGTACTCTGCATTCCTAAAAACTCCAGCATTACTGGAACCTCACCATCAGATTGTTTAATATTATATCCAGGACATGCAGATGTGTGAGGACATCATCGAGCGTCTTCAAACTAAACCAGACTTGCTTCGCAGGTCATCACTAGTGATAAGACATGACTTTTAGAGTACAACAAGGAAATCAAGTGTCTTCAATGGAAGTTTCCGACATCGCTGTCGACAAAGAAAGCAAGATAGTCACAGGTCAAAGCCATGTTGACCACGTTTTTTGAGATAAGGATCATCGCCCACAGTGACATCTTGCCACAGGACGAAACGATCTACAAGGAGATCCTACGGTGCATGGTTCGCACATGCACGAGAAGAGATAAGAGTTGTGGCAGGACAAATCGTGGCTACTTCACTATGACAATGCACCAGCTCACAACGCTCTGAGGATCCGACAGCTTTTGGTCGGAAGGAAAATCTTTCTTATTCACATGATCTTGATCCGTGCGACTTTTTTCTTTTCCCCATACTCAAGAAGACCAGTTTTGAAAGCATGGAGGTCATCAAGAGGGCTGTAATGATAAATCTGTGAGGCATCCCAGAAGAATCCTTCCAATAATGCATAAAAGCGTGGCAGGCAAGGATGAAAAGTACATTAGACTCGATGGAGATTGTTTTAAAAGAGGAAACCATATAGTTCGTTTGGAACTGTGACACCAATCCTGTTACTTTTCAGACACACACACACACACACATATATATATATATATATATATATATATATATATATATATATATATATATATATATATCACTGTATTGCACGTCATATAACAGGGTTTTAATATTGTGAATATACCTTTTCCATTATGAGTATTATCGAGTTTTGTCAATTTTTAGCCATCCATACTTCAGCTATCACGTGAGATGATTGCAAATTTAAGCATGATAACATCACAAACAAGGAAGCAAAACTGACTCAATATCCACTTAGTCTTTGAGTTGACAGGTAACAGACGACAATTGTAAATGTATTTCAACTAAATTTTAAGTTAAAAGAATTTTTTTTTTCAAAATTCATTTAAGCAATCATTGAATTAATAATTTTTTCTTGAATCATATATTTTCATCATGGCTACATTATTTGGAATTATTTTTTTCTTTTAATCTCTGTAGAATGTTTCTCTCGGCAGACGTCAATCAAGACGTAATCGAAGTTAATTTTGGGTGACAAAAACATTACAAGTCCGCTTTAACCCTGATTCTACCATGGAAATTTATGATTTTCGATGATCATGTGACACGTTTTGATGTTTTTAGTTATAGTATATAAAGCATCACTAGATAATTACAAATGGATTTCGAAGGATTTTCCCAGAGGAAATTATCTGTTCACTGTATCACCTTAAAGACCTTCATACCTCTGCCATTGACGGATGTGAAAAAAATGCCTATCAACTTGCTACACTGATCCGTATCATTATAGAAGTTTGTTCGAAATAGAAAAAAATTTAAAAAACAGTGAAAAGGTTGTAAGATTTTAAGTTGTGAACATGATCAATTGCAATTATGGATGTAAATTTTCAAGTTTAGAACAACTGATATCATGGATGCGAAAAATCGATGACAAATGACGCATTTGTCAAACAAAATCTCACTCAAAAACAGCGAGTGATTATCCCGCTATTGTAACATTATGGACCTTTGGTGAGATATGTGACAAGACGAGGGAGGCGGAAGCAGTGGTAGTTCTTGTTAGCGTCTCATCTATGGGCCAAATAAGATCTATTTGAAAGTTATTAGTATTGGATAGGAATACTTGATACCATACAAATGTAAATTATTTTCTATTGGGAATAGTAACTTGAAATGACTGTTTACTAAGGATTATCATCATCAGTACTTGAAACCCTATAACCGTGTGTAAACAAGTGATTATTATTAAATGCATATAATTGTTTACATAAATCATTCGTATTAGATTGAAATACTTGAAATGATATAATTATATGCAAATTATCTGTATTCGATAGGAATACTCTATATAATAACTGTACAAAAACACTGAAGAAACAATAACACAAAAAAACACAAATATACAATATATGCAATTCCCTCTTATGGTGATTTTGAATGCATTTGAAAAGTAGCCTATTGTTCAGCTTTCAATTTAAATTCTAATTGACATTAGATATAACATGAATGTTATACACGCGGAACCACCTTTCTCGTGTAATTACGCAAAATCAAGAAACGGTTGCTATGACATCTAACGGCCGTAAGTAAACGCATTTTTAAATCACAAACTGCACCAAAATGAAGATGAACGGACGTCCAATGTAATGTCCGCTTTTAGTTGATTTTGTGTATACATAGATATATATTTCTTTTAAATACCCTATCCGGTGGCAAAAGCTGCTCGGTAGCGCCAGGAGTGGCAGTACCGCCTTGAGCTACCGAAACTGAGTTATCACCCTGGTTGGCGGCTGATGAGGCTAGGGTATCGCACGTGCTTTCACACGTTGTATGATGATGAAAAAAAATGTGATCAACTGAATATATCCAAAATCACCATAAAGCCAAAGAGTGAACGGCGGAAACGTTATAGATAAAAGGAACATAAACAAGAAAAATAGTTCACTCAAAAGAAAAAAATATATGAAAACTCATTTTAAACGGTGTTGGATCGTGGGGGTCCTTAATATTGAATCGACTATCCAATAGGGAATAATTATGTTATCTAGGAAGCTGAATAGCAACACGTGAAGTCAATAATTTTTTTTATTTTTCTTGTCTCACCCGATAACATTTTTCTCTTTTCTCCATCCCACCCGATAATATTTTTTTTCTTTTCTCCATCCCACCCGATAATATTTTTATTTTCCTGCTCCACCCAATAATATATTTTCTTTTCTCCATCACACCCGATAATATTTTGTTCTTTTCTCCATCACACCCGATAATATTTTTTCTTTTCTCCATCACACCCGATAATATTTTTTTCTTTTCTCCATCCCACCCGATCATATTTTTCTTTTTTCTATCCCACCCGTAGATGCACGTGGAGAGGAGAACCATGTGGACCAGAAAATTTCACAATGATCATCACCGATCACGGCGTTTGTTATACATTCAGCCAAGAAATCAATGGAAACTTCAGAAAGGCTGCCACGACAGGTACATTTGTTCATTTATCTACTAGTAAAATCCGCCATAACCAATGGGAATAAATACTAGCATGTAAGTTTGGAAATGTCTTTATAGTTTGTTATGGTTGTGTTTAATGGCATATTAACCCTTGTGGGTTATTTTATGACAATTCCTGTTTCAACATACACATGATTTGTAAGCAAATGATTTACAGGTATTATGATTTTTAAATGAGCCGGAGTTTATTTGTTTGCACACAGTTAAATGATTCCAAGTATTGCTATTTATCATTGATAGTTCTATTTAATATTAATCCCTAGTAAAAGATTGAAAGGTTCTATTTGACCCCTAGATGGAACCCTAACATGTACTACCACACCGAGGAAGAGTGAACCTGGGAGTAATGGTGAAGACTGGGCACTCCACATTCCCTAAACACCAGGAGTGAAGCTTCTCCATCAAATACAGTTTAATGTCATACCCAGGACACTTTGTATTATACACTCCGTTCGGATATCATAAGAACACTGCAAAAATTACAGGTGTTTCATGCTGAGAAGATAATACCGTGTATAATCGAAATGCAAATATACTTCTAAAATATTTTATATTCCATGCCAAATAGTTTGGTTTGGTTTATTTTTTAAAGGCATATCAACTGCTTGTGAGTTATTCAATGTCGAAATTTGATTCGTTTGATAGATGGGATCCTAACAGAGTGGATCTGGGAGTAATGACAACAAAGGGTTCTAGGACTGAATACGACTGAGTGTCATACCCAGGACAATTTGATGCCTTGGTAAAATATCTCCAGGAAAAAGGTCTGTTATATCTGTTTTCAATGAAACGACTGAAATATTCTTCATAATTTCAAATATTATTTTCTCTTTAATGATTTGGCATGTAAAGGATGCAGAATGTGGTTTTCAGCCTGCATGCCTGGTTGTGAAAGAGCATTTGATATTTATTTAGAGTCAGAAAAATTACACTGACTTGGGAATTTTTTTTTTTTTTTTTGTAAAAATTGGGAAAGACTGATAAAATGTCAAGAAATTTCTTTGTCCGTTGCAGTGATAGTGATTTAAATAAATTCCAAAGGCAATGAAAATATTATGGGACCGTTACCTACTCATGCAGGGACTCTTCCAAATTCTATATTAATCGAGAGCCAAGTACTCTCGAAAATATTGGATACTCTGCCGATATTAGACTGACAAGTAAGCCTAGCTTACGTCACCACTTTTCTATGTATCTTGTTACATCAAAATATCTTTAAACTTATACCATGTTCCGAGTTGTCTTTTTGTGGTCCCAACTTGGATCCACATCAGAAAACAATAATGGTCTTTGTGCAATTGATGACATTTTGCCAATGTAACAGAAAAAATACCCTGCTCCCAAAGGTCATATTTTTAATGGTTTCTAATATTTTTATCTAATACTAATGATTCTAAAACAGATCTATTTGACCTCCAGTTGGGACCCTAACAGGTAATATCTCTCCGGGTCTAAATGGGCTTTGGAGTAATGGCAATGAAGAGATGACTCCATACTCCTCAGTGTTTCTGAAATGTAGCCTCACCACCGGATGCAGTTTAGTGTCATACCCAGGACAATGTCCACCCGGTCGACAGGGCTTAATATACACTGAATGTATCTCTGCCCTCTGCAGAGACATCGGTTAGCTGACGAGACTGGCCAGGTCACAACGCAAGTTTACCACAAATGTTCTTATTTTTTTAGTATATTTCATGTAAATTTCTCACTTGAAACACTTAGAGATTGCACGATATTTCATGATAAATTATAAATATATTTTACCTGTGTTTTCTTTTTTATATATATATATATATAACTTCAGGAGCCGACAGTGGTCTACGACTGTTACTTAATGTTGAACAATACGAGTACATGCCGGGGCCTCACGATGCAGCTGGCGTGAAAATTCTCATGCATAATACTGGCGAATTTCCCAAGGTCCACGAACTAGGACTTGCTACACCGACTGGAACACATGCTTTTGTCGGATTAAAAATTGTCTCAGTAAATAAAGTTTTTTTGTTTTTGTTTTTGTTTTTTCACTAGTAATGTCCGAATTTTTTAGAAGGGATGTTGTAATCGTTGAATTCCACATAATTCCTGATAATTTTGATTAGGAAAATTATGCCAAATTTCAGCTCATAACTGGCATAGGGACAGTAAAGGAGCGATCACTCCCCCCAGAACAGTATTCCAACCCGGAGACCTTTTTAACAGTTTACCTACTTTGTAGGATTAAAATAGATTCTTCTTCTTCTTCTTCTTCTTCTTCCCAAAATAATTCATCTCTGTTAACACATGGCGCAACAGTTATCGTCGTAAGAAAATGGAGACGTTGACCAGAGTTCAAATGCTGGAGGAGGCTGTTTGCCTTTCATATCACTCTATTAGAGTGATATGAAAGGCAAACAGCCTCATCCAGCCTTGGGAAAGGTATGCACATCCAACTATTCTCCTTCCATCAATGAGTAAATAGTAGGGCAAACTAGGCTCTTTAACCTTGGCGTGGCAACTAGTCTAGAAGGAAAACAGAATTCAAACTCCCCTTAAAATTGACCTCGAGTAGAGAGTGAGTTAGGTATATACATACATACATACTATTACTACCTAAAAATGGGTAAATAGTAGGGAAGATTGAGATCTTTAGCCTTGGTAAGGCAACCAGTCTAGGAGAAGGAAAACTCTGAATTCAAACCAACAGTACTGCACTCAAAAAATCGCATCTTGCCCGAGGCGGAGGAGTTGGTAGTAATACTTCTACTACCACAAAAATTGATAATATACAGAAGAATAACAAGTATAGGTTATGTGGAGATAGAGATAAACAGGTTAATCGTATAATAAGCGAATGAAATACAAAAGAAATACAAGAGTAGGCATGACTGGGTAGGAAAGTTGATCTCCTTGGAATTATGCAAGAGATTAAAATTAGATCATGTTAAAAAATGCTATATGCATAAGCCAAAATCTGTCCTAGAAAATGAAACGCCTAAAGTTCTCTGGGATTTTGAGATATAAATGGATCATCCAATCCCAGCCCAAAACTAGAGCACCTATTAATCAAAAAGAAAAAAAATGAACTTTTCATTCAGTGGATTTTGTCATAGCAGCGAACGATAGAGTGGAAAGAAAAGAAAGCGAAAAGATAAACAAAAACCTGGATGCTGAAAGTGACGATACCAATTGAATGGCCCCTGAAGACCTGGAAAAGAAAATGGAGGAACCGGAGACCAGAAAAAGAATCGTGACCTTTTAGACCAAAACACTGTTAAGGTCAGTTACTTAGAAGAGTGTTGGAGAGCTGAGGAGACTTGCTGTCACTCAGACTTTAGTTAAAACTGGTGTGAAAGGAGTAAAATACTATGACTACTACTTCTTTAATGCATAGGGATACTATTTAACTCACAGCTAGGGATAAAGGGGTTCATGCCTTTCCCAAGAGTATTAGTCCAAAAGTGAACGTAATAGCACCACTGGAGTTCGAACTCGCTTACTTCGATATTGCAGTCCAGCGCGTTACCCACTACGCTACGGAGACTTTCTGCTTAGCTTAATAAGTTGTATTGACAGATTTCCTAGATAGAAACACAAGAAATCCAGTTCAAATATAAATTCACATGATTTCTAATACTCTTAGTAAGTAACAGTATCTTTCTGTGGGTCGCCTAGTTTTGCCTGTTAAAGGGCCTCAATCCTACGTTTTAAAAAAAGATTAGTCAGTCATTGGTTTTGGTCGAAACTGTATAAGCTATGGGTTGGCAAAGGAGGGGGCAGTGCGACTCTACAGACCCTCACCTATCGCGATACGGACAGCGGACAAAGACTTAGCCACTGGTCAGTTTTCTCCTCGCTTTGTATCTAATGGCCAAGTGTTCTCTCGAACTGCTATCGTTCCTGGCGACCTACTTCTGCTTCCTACCAAAGACTCAAACTGTCACCGGGCTGTCCAACTCCTGATTACGCACTTAAATATACGTCACCTTGACTTCCGGAAAAGAAAGTCAGTTTTCACATATGGACCCCTCCACCAACTAAAATACACAGAAAAAATTAGATCTTTGTCAACTAACTTCTGATCGTGTTAGCACTAAAAAAAAAACAAAAAAAAAAAAAAAACGGTTTCTTACATGCATTCAAAAAACGACCCTTTCATCCTCATTGTGAAATCCTTCTCTTTCTATTTTATCATTAATTAAAATCTGCCACCTCCTTACGTTATTTAGCTATTATTATTATGATCATAACCACATGCATATACATACATATTCGTACAATACCTAAACGTATATGCATAATAAATAGGTATACCTAGGAGCAGAATAAATTATAGTGTCATAAGTATATAAGTTGTCATTTTATAAGCCTAATTTAGTTTCGCACAAGGTCAGAAGTATAGGCCTCTCTGGAAGAGTTAGGTTTATCGCCTGGCGCCTGAGGAGCCTCTTTTAGGAGAATGCCGACGGGGCTCAAGACATTTTTGGAATCGCCGAGCGTGTGTGGGCTACAGTCCTACGCCTGGTTCCCACAAAAAAGACCAAGTGCCATACTCGCACGTACGTGGGGCGCTCGACAAATATCAGGTCAGAAGTATAGGGGTATACAAAGAGAATATGTAGTACATAAATTTGTTTCATGCAGTAATATTATTATATCTCAATTTACCTATGTGGTTGCAAATTAGACATTTGAAGTTAAATTTGAACAAGGCATCTGGTATTTATAGCTAACAAATTTAGTTGCTTTAGGTGAAAAACCAAAGTGGGAGAAATAGGTGTACTTGAAAAATTCTACGTACAAAAGCAACATACGTGGTGCATTCAATAAGTTTCCAGACTTTTTTTGTACAGGCATTTGAAATTGTCGTAAACTCTTGAAAATTCAGTATCTTATTGCTATACATCTTATAAGATGACTGACAAATTTTTATGATTTCAGGTTCAAATGAACAGCTACAGCAGCAATTGAAATACACCCTACTAAATCCTGATTATCACAGCTGGTGAATTTCAAAAATGCAACCTGGATGTGAGGACACTTTAGAAGAACGATATACAATAAAATTCTGTTTTAAACTTGGAAAAAATGCTACAGAAACGTATGGAATGCTTCAGACTGCTTTCGGACCATCTTGCATGAATCGAGCATCAGCTTTTGAGTGGCATAAGGGATTCAAGGAAGGCAGAGAGTCTGTGAGGGATGATGAGAGGTGTGGGAGGAGTAAGGAAGTCAATACACCATAGTTGATTGGCCAAAGGGTTAGGGTTAGGGTTACTATGTTGAGGTTTTAAGGGGGTTCAGGAAGAGATTCCGTCGGAAGAGGCCAGCACTTTTCAAATCGGGTCAGTGGCATTTCCACCCGGACAATGCACCAGTCCACAACTCCATCCTTGTCACAGACTATTCGACCAAGATGGGCATCAAGACAATTACTCACCCTCCCTGTAGTCCAGACCTTGCTCCCTGTGACTTTTGCTTATTCCCTAAGCTCAGAGGCTGTCGTTATGAGAGAATTGAGGAGATGAAAGTGGCTGTGACGAAGGCCATTGACACGCTCACATAAGAGTACTTCCATGGGTCTTCCAGAAGTTGTTGGAACGGTACAACAAGTGCATTGCAACCGGAGGAGATTACTTCGAGGGGGACTAGAGTTTCATGTATGTTCTATCAATAAAAGTGCCCATACGAAAAAAGTCTGGAAACTTATTTAATGATCCTCGTACAATGCAAGACTATCTTTAAGAAAATATATGATCGATATTTGATCACCAATTAACGTTCTTGATATATTGATTTATATTTATGTCTTCATAAGATAATGTTCATATTTCGATGTTTCTTTACTTCATCATAAGAATATAATGTTAATATTTCGATATTTACAAGGTTTTAAAAAGTTTTCGGCCCAAACAATAACGAAATCATTTAGGTTCATGCTATTTTGCATATTCGTTCCCTCAATTCAACTTTCTTGCAAATCGTTTGTCAAATTCCTTTAACTTTTTTAAATCAATAAAAATGTAAAATAAATCTATTCTCTACTTGGTTGGACTGAGAACTTTTAACACTCCTTAGAAAATGATGTTAATATTTCGATGATTATTTATATCCTTAGAAGATAATGTAAACTCGAAAAAGCAAATTTGTTTTACTGATATCGGACTCGGTGTTGAATTTCATAACACGAACTTCATCCTGATACGTTAAGCAACTGACGCTATATAGTCTTCCAAGCAACGTTGCAAAAGATATTGAGTGAATTATGAAAATATAATTCTTTTTTTGCTTTTTTCTTCAGCTAAAAAATTTACCTGAACCTCGAGGAAACTGCAGTAGCAGAACTTTGACATTCTTTCCAGATTACACACCAGAAAACTGCGAGGTCGACTGCTTCACTCAAAGTTTGTTTAAAAAGTGTAACTGCAGACTGAAATTCATGCCTCACAAATATGGTATGTATGCAGTCATTCTTTAAAATTACTGCTTATTAGTGTCTTCCAATGTTTTAGGAAATACAGTGTGTCTAAAAAACGAAAGTTTCAAAAATGTATTTTTTAAAAATATATCTAAGCTATTGACACTCACGATACACAGTATTGTAGAAAAACGCCACGAGTTTATCATTGCAAACGTGCCGGATTTACCCATAGGCATAGTAGGAACATTAGCCTAGGGCCCATGGGTTTCTGGGGATCCACTGAAAATAATTTGTAGCGAAGTGTGCCAGATTATAACCTTATTTTAAAGGTACACTGGGTATTTCATTATATAATATATTCAAAGCACTAAGGGCCACTATACAATATGTATAGGGCTCAAAGGATGGCATCCCTGTACAATAAACATAGGCTCATAGAAGTCTTCATGTGGTGGGCTATAGAGCCCACTGACGAGTTTTGCCTAGGCCCCACAAGAAGTTAAATCCAACCCTAACCTCAACTTACAGTCGATTCATTATTTAAAAAATTAAACGCTTCATAAATCCATTTTCATAATACTCCACCATTTCTATGGGAGATTTTGTCCTGGTCACTTAGACGTCGCACTTTGGAAGGAAACATGTTCAACCATTTACGCAAAATTTTCCAAATTTCAATCTCATGATCTGCCTCACCCTGTGGGCCACGGAGGTAACTAGCAGTGTTTCAAATTTACTGTATCTATCGTAGAGAGATATTTTAACAGAGGACCATAAATGTTAACCTCTCGACGACATTTATTAACATGTATTCACCCAAACCCTTCGCACAAGCAGGGTGTGATACAAGGTCAATTTTTAAGCGGTGTTTAACAGGTTTGAATTCAGTTTTCCTTCTCCTAGGCTGGTTCTCATACCAAAATTAAAGCGCACAGTTACCCTACTATTTACACATAGATGATCTTAATTAAAACAAAGTTCAGTGTTATGACTGTTTAGTGCTGTAATAAAAAAAATGGGATGGATCATGTAACTAAAAACTCCAGTCGTAGGGCGAAACTTCAGCTAATTATTTTAATCCACAGTTATCAATGTTAATATCAACAGTCTTTATCTGTATAAATTAATGGTATTTGTAACTCTTTTCCTGTGAAGCCGTATTTACTAATAGACACTTCACCCAGTGAAGGTAGTTTTGCTACAAGGACGAATTTAATGGAAAGACCCTCGAGAGGGTGCTGACAAAACTAGTTTAGGTCTATCATGTGAAAGTATATTTGCAATAAAAATATGTGAAAAAATATTCCTAATAAAAAAAGTTATGAAAGTATGTTTGTAATGAAAAATATGTGAAAGAATTTTTGTAATAAAAATATGGAAAAGTATGTAATAAAACTAGAGGAAAGTATACTTGTAATAGAAATATATACTTGGTAATGTTCCTTTCGGACATATTTTATTGTGTCAATTTTTCTATAAATTTTGTATATAATTTATGAAACTTTAAAATGGACATACTTAAATAATAGTTCATTCTAAAATAGACACACAATTTTAAAATAACAACAGCCGTCAGTGCTTGCCAAAACTAGAAAATAACTAAAACTGCAATTACTTTTGCATCAGCCAAATAGAATAATCAAGAATGTAAATCTGGTCTGTTGACCGAGCGCCATCTAGCGTTGAAATGGTGAAGTTTAACACCAGAGAGCGAAAGTGACTCATGGTGTGTCAATTAGACATCAGTTCCTATCATCCTGACTAGGCATCAGCGTATTGAATTACCTTTTCCTAGAAAAAAAAAATTCAAGTATCTCTTGGCGCTCGTAGTGCGCACTTAGGGGAATCTCTGCGATAAATTATTGATTGAGAATTTTTTTCCTCTATTAGTTGTTTTTTATTTTATTTTAATTACAATTATATCTCGCAAATAGCTTCAATCACGCCACTGTATTATCGATTTCACCCTTTAGTTAATTTCTTGCTTGATTTATTACTTATTAAACAAAGTTATGGCTTCAAAGCATGGTACGATAACTGTTTTAGATAAAACTCTCTCTCTCTATCTCTCTCTCTCTCTCTCTCTCTCTCTCTCTCTCTCTCTCTCTCTCTCTCTCTCAGCTTTTGCAAATGGCTGTGCTTTCTTCAAGTGTCAGTTTTGCATTATCAAAAGAGAAACGCGAGGACGCATGAATATATAAAAGTTTATGAAAACAAGGAGATAGTAAATTCAATATCCTTTTTTTTATTTTTTACTAATTAATATATATATATATATATATATATATATATATATATATATATATATATAGTGGGATAATTTAGGTTAGGGGTCACCAACCGCAACCCATAGGCCACATACGGCGCTTGCAGCCCATCAACCAAATTTCGAAACTTTCTCTACGCCTTTTGATATCTACTGTGAAGGAGTATCATTACAATTGCAGGAGGTGCCCGTGGTGTAGTCGTTATCGTCGAGTTCAAATCCTGGACGAGACTGATTGCATTTCACATAGCACTAATACCCTTGGGAAAGGTATGAATCTAATTATTCTCCCTCCAGCTATGGGTAAATAGTAGGACAGACTAGGTCTTCAGCCTTGGTTAGGCAACTAGTCTAGGAGAAGGAAAACTCTGAATTCAAACCTGTTAAACTCCGCTTAAAAACTGACTTTGTGTCATATCCTGCCCGAGCGGAGGGGTTGGTAAATAGTATCATTACAATTGCAGTGGAACTCATTGATCTTCAGTATTCAGAAGTTTTGAAGTTTCTTGCTTGCCACATCCTCGATTTCTATAAGAACTAAATACTTCCATCTTTAGGAGGCATTCGTGGTGGAATGGATATCGTTGTAGGAAATGAACATGGTGACCTAAGTTCAAACCCTAGACGAGACTGCTTGCATCTCACATAGCACTAATACCCTTGGGAAAGTTATGAATTCAATTATTCTCCCTCCAGCTATGGGTAAATAGCAGAGCAGATTGAGATCTTCAACCTTGGTATGGCAACCGGTCTAGGAAAAGGAAAACTGAATTCAAACATGTTAAAGTCCGCTTAAAATGGACCTTGTGTTGCCTCCTGTTCATAGGACAGGTAGGTAAATATATACGCACCTTCATCTGGATGATTTCTCAAACTTATCATTGCCCAGTCAGCTGGGGCCGTAGAATACACTGACTGCACCTCTGCAGAGGAGTAAGACCCCCCCCCTTAACGAGTTTCCTGGATATGACACTAAACAATCTGATGGTGAGGTTCTAGCAATGCTGGAGCTTTGTGGAATGCGGAGTACCCCTTCATTGCCATTGCTCCCAGGTCCACTCTGACCCGGAGTGGTAGCACCTGATAAGGGTCCTATCTATGGGTTAAATAGAATTAACAGCATACTTATGCTAAAATGAATTGTTTGAGTAAAACTGAATAGTTTGAAATAGAAATGACTTTTACGATTAAACCGTACTTACATTTAAACTGCGTGTTTATGCTGAACTGAATTATTTGAAATAGAACTGTTTTTCGACATTAAAACTGTATTTACACTTAACCGAATTGTTACATACTTACATACAACTGGTTGAATAGTTAGAAATGGAAATGTTTTGACCATTAAACTGTGAACTTATGCTAAACTGAATTGTTTGAAATAGAACAGATTATTTCCATAAAAATGGATTTGGCGTTAAATAACCTACAAAGGTTGATATGCCATAAAATCCAAAAAAACCAAACCATTAAACTTATCAGCCACACCTAGCAAGTAGGGAGAATGTTTGGTACTACATATACCACTGAAGAATTGTCCTCCAAAAGAATAAAGCACGCCAAGAGTACACTTTGTTTGCAACTCTCTGGCGTACTCCTTTTGTCAACCTCTTCATTTAACTCTGATGTTACGTCTTTTTGTGATTAAAAACAACATCAGATGTTTTATTAATAAATTATGATTGGGAATTTAGCGGGGGGTGAGTCTGTACTTTTAAGATCACAATCCCGGATCCTTCTGGGTCAGATTTTGTGTCCCTTGGGCTGAAAGGGTTGGAGACCTCTGATTTAGGATTTACAGACATTATTTCTTTTTTACGTTGACATAAAACTGACCCTTGTTGAACATCAAAGAAACAATCTCTTTTCAAATGCATGCAGAATTAAACCGTAAAATTGCACCTTGTAATCAGGCATGTTAGAATGTATAAAGCTTTGCTTAGTCTTGAACACAGGCATCAGATTGCTGACAAAAGTTGCTAATCAGTCATCTTGCTAAATTGCATTAGACAGTCTTTGTAACTTTATAATAATTTGATTCTAACCAATAAACAATTGATTAAAATTCGTTCAAGATTTTATTATGAATGCGTATAATACCCACTTGAACAATGTTAATCACACTGAATAGTGAAATATTGCAGACAAATACACACAATTCGATACCATTGCTTCGGCTATTAGATCATAAACAATCTGAGATGGATAATCAGAAGAGGAGGATGTGTCGATATGACCGTGGAATACACAAGGCGTCCCAACAGCTAGAAATATGCCTATAATATACAATGAACAAGCAGTATGCGTATGGAGGACAAAAACAGAAAACGTCTTACTTGATGGGAGTGGATAGTAAAATGTTTATAGCCATGTTGGCTTAACTGTTCAATGGCAGGACAGAAGACGTCTCTACTGTTCAAAGAACAGAGACAAAAGAGGACAAAAATGGTTTTCTTTATTGTCATGTGACAATCCATGAGACACCAGAAAGATAAGCCCATTTTCTAAGTGAAATGATTATTTATTATCTTCCAACAATGATAAACAAACAATAGGAGATGTATAATCATACAAGGAAGATGCATAAATATGAGTGTAGATTTGACCCTGATAATCTTCTTTCTGTGGTCAAATCAGAAAACAAGTCTTCCATGTTAGGAAAACTCCCTGGATGTAGAATATGAGTTCAATAGTCAACGGAACCTACTCCTATATTTCCAAGCTTCTCCTATATTTCCAAGCTATTATTTAACCCTTTAGAGCCCTGGTCCCTTACCACACATCCCATCACACTAGACTCTTGACTGAAAAATATCTGAAAATGTAAAAGGCTGTAATCTGTTATTTAACAAACTTGTTTTATAGACAATAGCGAAGTAAAAATGGGTATTTCCTCGGCCGGAATTCAGGTCGTTCAGGTATATGTACTTCAAGATAGCGGAACAAATACCCGCCGCTCGGGTTAAAAGGGGTTTTAAGAAAGAGAATGAACGTTAAAAAAAAAACAAAAAAAACAAGAAAATACTAAAAGAAAAAAAAAGAAAAAAACTATAAAATCTTGTTAAAAAATAGCAGTAGAGGTATCTCCTTTTGTCGTTCCGCAGATTTTGTTGAAAACTAGTTGGGGAAATATGAGTTTGATACGCACTCATTATACTATTACCTAATTATTTCGTTAATGAATTATAATTGATTAAAAATAAAAATTGATGGGTAAGCATCTCGAGAGAATACGAGTCATCTACTAAGATTAGCTTAGCTTTAGCACAAAGCCAGAAATATAAGGCACCCAGTGAGAATAGAACTCACAAACAATGGTCTATCAGAGTAGTTTGTAACTGGTTACACCATGCGAAGTGTCCAATTCACGAAAATAGAATAAAATGAGGTTAACTTACACAAGTAGCTGAATTAGAATAACTTTTAGGGTAAATAAGATATTTCATTCGAGTTCTCACTCATCATTAGTTAAGATGGCGACCGTAGACGAGGGCTGCCCGAAAGCTCCCTTTTCAATAGCTACTACACCGAGGTGTAGGGGAAGGCGCTACTATTAGCATTAGTATATCCCTAATGGAAAGACAGAAAATACTATTTTTAGTACTACTTGGATGTAACAAGTAGTATTCAAAAAAAAAGAATACACAAAACATATCCGAAAGTAGAATCCTATACATATCGTTTCATGAACAAGGAATATGCGGAAGGAGTACAAAAATAGAATAATAATTGCGTGACTAATGTAGCTAATATAAGCATATGGCTTTACGGTAAATGGGTTTCTGAACTATCATGTAACACCCTTCAATATGATACTCTAATAGACATGCCAATTCTCTAAGGGAGATAATTACTTATCTCGACAAATACGTTATTTTTGTGTTTAATAGCAGAAGTAGTTGTATATTTTGAAACTGACAACAGTAGAATATGCTTAAGTAAAAAAACTAGAATTTTAAAGACTGAATTTTGAACAGACCCCCATCCCCACCCCTGATTGTCACTATATACATTTCTAACTTATTTCTCTCCCCTCTCCGTCCATTTAGTCTTATGGCAAAATAAACTAAGCTTGATAAATTTCTCTCTCTACAGAGTGGAACAAAAGTAATATTATCACTTACTATTAATAACTGCCCTATTACTTGTGTCCAACTATGCGTGCGTGCGTATATATATATATATATATATATATATATATATATATATATATATATATATATATATATATATATCCACATATTTAATATTAGAAAAAGAAAATAAAAAATAAATACAACTTAAATTGTTTTTTGACAATGCCCAATATCTGGGCTAGAGTAGGTAAAAGTTGAATATAAATCGTGGCTAAAATCGATTTTTTAAAAGGTATATATATAAGTTTGGAATTGAATCAGACGGAATAAGAAAAAAGACTATCGAAAATCAGACTGACATATTTCTCTAAACTGATAATAAAATCTGTATTCTGATGACGGTAGATCGATAGCGAAATATATCAATGATTTCCCAATGTGTGTGTGTGTGTGTGTGTGTGTGAAGCGACGGAGCGAGGTAATACTTATTGTTGAGAGAAATGGGATTGGAAAGCTGGTTGCGTTTCACTTCGTAGGGAAACCAGTTTAGGAGAAGGAAAAATTGAACTTAAGCCCCGTACCAACACACCATGATCGAGAGTAAAAGGTGGAATTCATTATCTCCCACGTCTTGTAAACATTGAAACAAAAAAACAGCCTCCTGTTGAGAGTCAAAAAAAATGTTTGATGGGAGGAGGATATATGGTAGCGATGTCGGTGCGTTACGAATTATAAAATTGATGTATATTTAACTCAAAATTCTGAAATCAACGAGTATTTTCATGAAAATGCAAAGTTTGAAATATTTTTTTTCGAATGAGTATTACCTTTAAACTAACTTCCATTGAAATACATAACTTTTTTTGTTGTTGATCCTTATATTGAATGTGCTTATTTAAAAAAAAAAAAAAAAAAAGAAGCGCTATTCTACTTTCTCTTTCTTAATAGGAGTTCCCTCAGTGTGTGACTTGAAGCAATATTTTGAATGTTACTTGCCTAAAAGAGGTCAGTGAAAATTCTTTGTCTTTGCATTTTTGATTTTCTTCTAAATTTAATGTGTTAACATTTCCCTTTTTCAAAGTGTTTTGTTATAAATCCTATTCTCTAAACTTTTAATAAAATGCTAACAAATACACACATGTAAACCGGTATATTCAAACATTAAATCTTATTGTAATGTCCTTAAAAGGGATACATTCAGACAAGGTGGTACTTGAATGGAAAGGAAGTCAAGACATTCGTAGATAAAAGAAAGGGGGTTTTATTGCAAGAGATACAATAAGACAGGACTTGACACAAGGTCAAATGGCCCGAAGGTCGGATTATAGTAGGGTTTAGGGGAGAGGAAGGTCGGACCCGAGCGGAAACTCAAACCCTGCTGGTCTATGCTGGTCATCGGCTCATTTAGTGCAATGCGAGCCGATGAGCCTCGCTTGACATGGACCCAAACATGAGTCCATACACGGATGCCAGATTATAGCTTAAACTGGACCACGGGGTCCAGTGCTATACAAAGATGTCATTAATGCAATTCGCCCAGCCGAAGCCGGAGGCCTTCCAGCCTCGAATCTGCTTTTGATGGACAATGCCCCGTCCAACACAATGCCAGACGGCCTGGCTAAAAAGCCGGCTGGATGCAAAGCCAACAGCAAATTAATGTAGTCGTCCTTAGCCCCGAAGCTAGGACAGTTATTTGTCTCTGTCTCCCACCAGACAGGACTTGACACAAGGTCAAATGACCCGAAGATCAGATTATAGTGGGGATTAGGGGAGGGGAAGGTCGGGCACGAGCCGAGATTTGAGACATGTTGATCTATGCTGGTCATTGGCCCACTTAGTGGTCTGATGAACCTAGCTGGACATGGGCACAAATCTGGGTCCAGGCACAAATGCAAGGCCCAGTGCTATACAAAGGTGACAAAAGGTGTCAATGTGGCAGCTCGCCCAGCTGAAACCGGGGCCTTTCGGTCTCAAGTCTGACTTTGCTGGACAATGCCCGCTAGGGTCAAAGCCAACAGCAAGTTAATGCTATCGGCTTCATCCCCGGAGCAAGGACAGATATAATGCCGTGCTCACTGTATATATAGTCACTCCACATGACTGAAAGGGAGTGTGGGATATTCTATGGCAACGCTTGTTGTATAGTGATTGAAGGATGAAGAACGACACTTGTTTATAAAAATATATACGTCTTTTTATTTTTTTATACGTCTTTTTATTTTTTTAAAAGGGGTCAAATTCTGTAGTGTGTGAGAAACACAGACGGAGACAGACTGCCTTACTGACCCATGACTTCTTCACTTGATCATAGCACGCTATGTTATCTTCAAGACCCCGCTTAGCACTTCTGGTTCTCGACCAGGGGTACTTAACCAGTGGCCACTGAGACGCTCTTTGTGACTCCAAGCTACCTCTGACTCAAGCCCTCACTGACTCCAACTGACAAGCAGGCACCTGCATATATCATTTCATAACGCCCACAACTTCCAATAGATCACGTGATTGCTTCTGCTTATTTACACAGGTGCGTCTTTGATTAACGGCTCGGTCAAGGGTCAACATGCAAAACACTGATCATCCACCTACAATTGCTAAACATATTTAAAGGTTAATAGCACACAGGCTAGCAAAAATTCTCACAAAGCTAAAAGAAAATATGAAACAGCCTTGTAAAAAAAGCGGGATATACACCAAATTGAATTACATTGAATGCGTTAACATATTGCATTTTCAAAGTATTTTGTTATAATACCTATTCATTAATTTTCTAATAAAATATAAACAAATACGCGGATGTTATATACAGAAAGCACCTTTTTAACGGTCGCTGAAAAACCACTTCGGTTTCATCATTGTTTACTGTTCTTGAAATGTATATAAATTATATGTTATTTCATGGCATATTTGTCTCGCTACCTAGAGAATTTCTGACGTTCGCAAAGCAAGTTACAAGAGTGGGGGGGTTTATCATGCAAAGCTTAAAACAACGGTTAACGTTTCTGTTTTACATGAACAAGAAGACTTTTGTTGCAAATTGTGGCAACTAAATGTAAAAATAAGTAAATTTTCCAGAGATAAATTATTTTAAATTTTGGGCAGTCTCGTAAATATACACAGAGATATGACATGATTAAATCAACGCCATTAATTTACGAAGCAAAAATACCCTATAAAGAGATACTCATAGACAATTACTCTATTATATAAACGAAAGGACAATTACTGAAAAATCAGTTCACAATATTTGGTATGCTACGAGCACAAGAATTGCTGTACCATAGCCATACATGAATATGGGAAACGTACATAGAATGTTCATAACATATATACATAGAACACAGGAATCTCGAAACACGAAAAACACTTACGACTTCTTAGTTCAAGTACGAAACTTTTTATTACCTTTGAGTTTAAAGGTTCTTCGACATAAGGAGAGAGATACACATTCTTTCTATTCTGACTTTTCCATTTGACCCCCCCCCAACACGTGTGCACCCGTCGCAAGGCTTCCGCAAGCAAGCGAAAGTCAACCATTTTCTCCCGAGGCAGGACTCAACTCAACTGACTTTTTCAAAATCCCCCAAATCCTCCGCGCGCTTCCGGTGCGTGACGTCACCCGCACTCTCTAGCCCGGTTTGCCATCTGGGCTATTGTGACATCTCTGAGTGACACTCCGTTCCGCCCGCGCGCGTGAACACCTGCGTTAATGTTGCACCTAAGTAACCCATGCACTGAGCCGAAAGGTTCTCAGACTAACTAAACCCAAAGGCATAAAATGAAATCCCTCGGCCATTATATTACATTGTCAGATTTTGGAATTATGATAGGGTAGGAGAGGTGCTTAATTTCCATCAGTCTGAAAGCTGAACAATCCTGAAGAGCAACAAATGTTGGAATTCTGCTTTAGTCTACGACTGATCGTTCAATTCGCTTATGAAGCAAAGGAAATCACAGCGTCTCCTTCGGATCAACTGAAGCCATCTGAAAAGTGTCTTCATGCAATGAAATGAAAAATTGAAAAATAAAATCGACATTGCAAGGTGACAGCTATGTTCAAAGCAGTCCAAAAAGGGCAATGCGATATTTTCCCAACACACACACACACACACACTTATCTATTTTTGTTACAACTTTGTCTAAACAAAAAGTGTTTATAAAAAGTGTCTCATAGAGGTGTAGTGATTAGCTGATTAGTAGCGAGTTCGATCCTCACTAGGTGCACTATACTTACAGCATTGTAACAAATCTAAGCTATGCGTCTTTTACCCTTCATAGAGTACTGATTCCTTCAAGATGACTGAAGTTAAGCAGCAATGAGTCTACTCTGTATTTAGATGGGTGACTACTTAGTAACAAAAAATACAGTAAGCATTCTGGGGCAAATTTATTCTATAAATTTTAGACTTGGTGATAACCATGAAAATTTTCCTGTATTCTGCTAGTCTGGGATTATTTCAATAGACTGTTGCTATACGTATATATGTGTCTTTGACCTTTCAATTCTAATTAGGCATAGTTTTTGTTATAACTGGGCCCAAACAAAGAATGCTTACATTATTACATTTTTATACGTCAATTATCAAAGGTTTTAATAACTACATAATGTATAACTTGGAGATTCCATGACTCAGCAATTGATTAGTCAGGCTGGCAATTTTAGGAAGCAATGTAATTATCTCATCACAATCGATAAATAATTTCAAACACTATTTATTAGAAAATCATGACAAATTTCGTGTAACATTTCGCTGGTTGCAAGTTAACTTCGATACAATTAAGTGATGGTGTAAGGTTTAAGTTCTCTCTCTCTCTCTATATATATATATATATATATATATGTGTGTGTGTATATATATGTATATTCTCATTACACCTACAAAAATTTGCGCAATGTAATAATTAGCAAGCTAGTCTAGTAGACTCTTGCTCGTGAGTTTGATTCTCACTGAATGCCACATACTTTTAGCCTTAGGCAAAAATAAGTTAAGCCTGGTAAGTGACTATCTCTCTGATGAAATAAAACAGGAATTCTTCCTAGCTGGACAAAGTAAATGCTCGAAGAATAAGCGAGATAGGAACTACCCAAGGATCCTGTGCACTATTTTGAATAAATCCTGGAAGCAGCATCCTAATAAAGAGCAGCTGAACGACCATCTACCTCTCATCTCACAAATCATCCGAGTAAAACGAACAATACATGATGGAGAAGTAGGAATGAACTTATAAGCGACGTTACTCTATGGACTCCTGCACATGGACACACCAGTCTTGACTGACGAGCAAAAACTTCTATTCTCTGTATGGACACTGGATGCCGTCTAGAGGGATTTCCAAGGGCGATGGCCTATAATGTTTTGTGGTAAAGCAACCCTTATTGGTCATTTAATGCCAGATCCTGTTTCAAACACACACACACACACACACACACACACATGTACGTGTGATTTGTAAGAGTTTGTAGGTAACGTTATTTATAAACGAGCCAGAACTCATTCGTTTGCTCACAGTTAAATGGTTTCAAATATAATAAATGATGAAGTAGTTCTATTTGATACATAGACGAAACCCTAACAGGTATTACCACTCCGGGTCAGAGTGAATTGGGAGTAATGGCCACGAAGGGGTATCCATATTCCCCAAAGATCCAGAACTGGAGCCTGACAATCAGATGGTTTTACTGTCATACCCAGGACACTCTTTAATGGGGTGGTCTTACCCCTCTGCAGATATGCAATCAGCATATTTTACATTCCCCACCCCAGCCGATTGGCTGTCAAACAAGATAATTTTTTAAATAATAATGATAATAATAATAATAATAATAAAAGAACACTAAGTCACAAATGTGTAAGTAGCGGATATGGTTTATGAAAAGAAAAAACGTTACATGAAAGAAAAAACGTTACATGAAAGTATGATTTTATTATATGATCCAAAGTCGGAATTAAAATCTCAAACGTTTGTTTTTCTCTTGATTTTGTTTGGTAAGGTTTTATGGCATATCAACCATTGTTGATTTTTTAATGATAAATCCTCTTTATACATATATATTAAATATATATAATTTCTAAGCACATTTTGTAGATAACATTTTTAAACAAGCCTAAGCTCATTTTTTGTGCACAGTATAATGATTTTAAGTATTTCTATTAAACATGAATAATTCTATTTACAATTAATCATTTGTTTGCACACAGTTAAATAGATTCAATTATTGCTATGTAAGAGTAACAATTTAGTATCAGTCATTTGTTTGCACAAATTTGAATGGATATACCTATATGATTTCTAAGTGAATAGTTTGTAGGTAATTTCATTCTTAAATGAGTTAAAACAAATTTGTTTGAACATTAGTATTGCTCTTGTTTCTATAATTGCAAATAATTCTATTCAATATTCATCATTTGTTTGCACCCAGTGAAGTGGTTACAAGTATTGTTATTTAACACTTGAGTATTCACCAATGGTCCGGGAGACCGGCGTTCAATCCCAGGTCGAGTCATACCAAAGACTTTAAAAATGGTACTTGATACCTCCTTGTTTAACACTCAGCAATATAAGGTACTATCAAAGGTAAAGTGGAGCAATCCAGGGAAAGGAGTAGCGCCTTCCCCTACACCTCGGTGTAGTAGCTATTGAAAAGGGAGCCTTTTGGTCGCCCACGACTGCAGTCGCCAACTTTACTACTTTTACTAGTATATTCAAAATTATTCATTCATATACACACAGTCAAATGGTTCCAAGTATTGCTATGTATCACCAACAATTCAGTATGACAGTCATTTGTCTGAACACAGTTTAAATGTTAAATAGTTCTATTTGACCCATACATATTACCTTTTCAAGTGCAACTCCGGGTTAGAGTGGACCTGGAAGCGATGGCAATGAAGAGGTATTCTACATTTCCAAGAACTTCGGGACTGGAGCCTCGCCATCAGATGCTTTAGTCTCATATCCAAGACATTCGTTGGATTGGCGCTCTTTTCCCTCTGCAAAGATGTAGTTAGCCCCAATCGATGAGGCTAATTTTTTTTTTCTCTCTTGTTGACGTTATCTAAAGGATTTTAAACGTCAAAAGATTTATGTAGACGATATCACTAACTGTTACATTAGTTATTAAAGATGTGCAGTCGACCTAATGCCAGAAAGAAATATGTGCTCATTATGGGAAAGAGTCACCTGTAATATAACTTGAAAGAGAATGAGGAGACAACGTGAAAAATCTCTGGGGACCACTTTGTTTTGATTGAAAAAAAGGTCCAGTTTGATCCATCACAAAAATGTGCTGTTCCGTCATTATACTGTACGACCTAATATAACAAAGATCACATCTGAAAAGTTTCAAGACACCAGCTCGGAAAAATTCCACACTTTCCTTATTCTCAAGGTTTTGCGTCATCGCATCACAATGTTTAAAGAACAATCTTGGCGGATTAATCCTTAAAACACATCTTACGTTTCAACAAAGTTTATTTAGTGTATTTGAGTAGGGAAGTTTGTTTTATTCTTTTTTTTTTTTTTTTTTTTTTTTGTAGTTTGTGTTCTTGAAGTAGTGTGAAGAAAAGTTTTCTCGGGACGAGTTTTCTTCTATTCATCGAGAAAAATCACAAAAATCCTTCGAACGGAGCCCCCATTTAATATCTAAAAATCCCGGACAAGCCCCCATAAAATATCTGTTACGCCGCCATGTGCCCAGCGGACTTGCAGGGTGCTGTTCATTCCCGCCAAGTCCACCAGTTAATGCAGAGCACAGACGTTGGCTGTGGTCTGCCGAACGCTATTTCGTGTCACAGATTTCATCAACTCCCGAGCGGACCACATTTTAAAGCCACTAGGCGAGTTATAGATGGATAATTAAAAGTTAACATAGCTAACTGGCTAGCTTTCCCCCTCAAATACAAGGTCTTCGACAAATACAATTCTTCCACAACAAAAAGGACTCTGAACTGCTGTGTTTGGGTTAACAAGATTAATAACAATATTCTTTTATTGAATAAAAGAAAGAAATAAAGACAAAAAAAATAATTCAGGTAAAAGTCAGGAGCGAGAAAGTCTTTCTGTATCTCAGAAGGAGCCTCCACTAAAATATCCATATCCTGGACTAAGCCCACATAAAACATCTTTATCCCTGGGCGGGTCTTCCATAAAATATTTGTTAATGGTTGAATGTGAGAAGGTAGTTCGATAACGATAGGCACTGTCCGCTTTCCAGCAGACTATGGGATTTAATGGCAGAGATCATCCTCCAACTCTCAAGTTTATCACTTCAGTGTGAATGCAGCAGGATAAAGATGAATACATCTAAATTGTATGTGCACTTATTTGGAGTTTCGTGGAGTTAATTCTCTTCTCTTTTTTCTTTCGTTATTGGGTTCCCATAACACGTTGGTGGAAGGATACACGTCTTATTTCAGATAAGACCAAGATTAATAATTTTTCCTCTTCTCGTGGACAAGTCTGTTCTTTGGGTATTCGTTTAACAAGGTTTACCATACCTCGGAGTGCTGGGTTCATTCAAATGATAAGCTTCTTTTTTTCTTTGCGATCTCTGCTCGGCATTATTTTGGAATTTGGGTTTCTTTCATATCCCAAATAATGTTCTTGGTTTTTCAACGAACAAAGACAACTCCTTATGCGTCTTCATCCCTTGAGGAATAAACAGCAACTAACTTATTTCCGTGATTTGAAAAATTACCAGGTGTTGAATTTTCCTTTGGCGGTTTCCTCCTCAGAAGTAAATATGGTCGGTTTGCTTCTCCGCTGACACATACATGGCTAATAGAGAGTGAGGACCTCCCACGCCCACATCACCTTGTAATGATAGAGAGGGTGGGAGGAGAGACGGTCTTTCCTTCCATTATTCTGCTTACTACTATCGTCCACTGATTCTTGCTTGCTACCATCATCCGCTGACGGCCAAATATATTAGGGTGTCATATTTTCTCGTCACACACAATACAATCAAATGGAAAACTACTCTTTATCTATTCATTCCCTCTAAACTAAAATACTTTTCTAAAAACAATATAATGAAGGTTGTGTATCATTGGAAGTAGGTCATTGATAATGATGGAATCTATACCGAGGATAAATCCAAAGGAAACAGGAATTATTGATATTTTCCTTATCCTAAATCCAGACATTACTTATATGGTGACTGTACACACGCTCTCTCTCTCTCTCTCTCTCTCTCTCTCTCTCTCTCTCTCTCTCTCTCTCTCTCTCTCGTATATATATATATATACACTACATTTGCCATGCAATAAGAGCTGATATTAATGAAAGGTAAGCTGAGTACATCGAAAAATATGAGTGAACTACAACCTCTAAATACTCTTTCTTATAGGCGATCAAATATGATAGATACATATGAGGATTGGCTGAAAAGTTCATAGGCTGACCAAGATACTCTCATGGAGTGTGACCAAAGGAGTTTTTTTTCTTCAGCTTAGTCCACCTTGCAGTCTACACACTCCTGTTGGTGTTTCAGTGCTTGGATCCCATTAGTAAAAAAGTGATCAACAGCAGATATGACGTCATCCTATGAACTTTTCTGCCACCCACCCTTATACATATGTACAGGCTGTTAAACCGTATATATGACACTTACTGTATAGCATTAAATATATACCCCACCCAAATTCAAGATGATAGTATAAATTACTGTATATATTCGGGTATAGATCTATTTTTGAAGGTAAACATTTAACATCGAACTACGTATATATTAGTAATAATTTTATAAGTTTGAAATTCGAACATGGATAAGACTAAGAGCAATCCTTGATTTCAAAAATTAATTCCATAAATTAATCATTACATGACCATATTTCAAGGTACGAATGATTCATATGGGTGACAAATATATACATGAATATTTAAGAGACTGCTCATCTCCATCTCACTGTATTCAAAATATGAATCCATCAGAAAC
The DNA here is from genome assembly GCA_963585895.1 of Sepioteuthis lessoniana. NCBI lineage: Eukaryota > Metazoa > Mollusca > Cephalopoda > Myopsida > Loliginidae > Sepioteuthis > Sepioteuthis lessoniana. The sequence continues at coordinate 5,376,324 of OY757929.1, read as the reverse complement.
AATAGATTACCTATCTTGCGTCACGCTACTATTTCAAGTGGGATCAATATTATTAGCTTTCAGATAAATTAATATCTTTTTCAAGATATCATTTCTTATACAGGGTGTTTCAAAAAGAATGCACCAGTTTCTACCATCTTGTATTTAAACTACTTTTCAAAAGTTACGGATTACAAAAAAGATACTAATCACACATACGTTTTTAACTTTACCATAAATGTTGAAATTCATTTCTTTAAATCCGGATGCAGTTAAATGCATATGTATTCACCTTTGGTTTATTCACTTATATTGAAAATTCCCTTTTCAATGTCAACATTCAATTCTTTAATTGTATGAGGATTATTTATAAACAAAAACTTTTTTTAAAATCCCTAACGAAGAAAGATTTATATGTGAAATAGGTTTCAACAAAAAACACACGTTCGTCTTTGTGTTGTATACTCATATGCAGATGCATGCAGAATCATAACGACACAATAAATAAAGACGAGCGACACAGTCTTTTAGAAAAATATACTTCTCACTTTATTGAAAGGGTTGTGTGTGAGAGGGAATGTTACATAGCCATATACACACGAATATGGCCATGTGCGAAATAGACATATAATGTTCATTTCGATAGAACATAGGAATCTCAAAATTCGAAAACACGTAACGATTTCTTGTTCAGGTACGAAACCTTTTTATTAACTTTGAGTTAAAAGTTTCGACGTAAAGAGGAGAGACACAATCTTCTATGCTGTCTTATTCATTTGGCCCCCATCTCGAGCGGCCCCCATCTCGAGCGGCCCCCATAGGGCGCAAGTTCGCCTCGCGTCTGCGAGCTCCAAAAGTCGATCCTTCTCGTTTGGTGTCTAATTCTCAACTCTGTCTTAATATTCTCACACAAACTTCCGGGCACTTCCGGTGCGTGACGTCACTCGCACTCCGTCACCCGTTTTGTCTCGGAGTATTGTGACATCTGAGTGACACCTCCATCCGCCCGTGCGCGCCCGCGTTAACACCTGCCTCAATGTTACACCCAACTAACCCATGTGCTGAGCCGAAAGGTTCTCAGCCTAACTAAACTCAAAGGCATGAACCGAAATCCCTCGGCTATTATATAACACGAATAGAACTGCAACATATTGACCCCCACTTTTATTGGCCATAACCGCGTTTCTTTCCCGTTCTCCTGGGCTGCTCAACCGGGGGCCTAGGGGCCCAGCCTCTCTGGGACATGTTCCTCAATCCAGCATCTTCTCACCAACTGGTCTGATCTCCAAACTGCTCAATCGGGGGCCTGAAGGGCCCACCCTGCTGGGTGCTGGCTTTCTCTACTGCGTCTGGTCTCCAAACTAACTGACGTCCTGTCTTCACCGAGTTATATAATAGTTCATCGCCCACCTTCTTGTGGGCGTCACAAATTGCACTCATTCAACCCATCCACGGTCAAGGCTACACTTTGCTATTCCTCGACCGGATGCACCTGTTATTTACAAAGGTGCATTTCCTATTTTGATAGTCCGGCCGGGTCGTAGGTCATTATACAACATTTGAAAAACGACATGCCTGACAAACTAAGGAATGCTCAAATGAGACTAGCGCATGTTAATCATTTCATTTGCTAGATACATATAGTTTCTCAGTACAGCATTGCCATGTGATTAATATTGTAGCATAAAATTTACGTGGGCAAGCATTCGTCCCCCTTATCTTTGGAACTGCATTAAACATCCTGTATATATGTCAGCATGTTGATTTTACAGTATGACAAACCTTGCTGGGTTATTCAATGCCGAAGTCAGTATTTTACAAGCAATTTTATGGTCTTACGCAACTAGTGATATAATCAGTTGTATGCAATTATAGTTTCAAGTAACTATTTTTTTAATGATATGTGCCTATATAACTAAATCTTGTCAAGTGTGTAATAACCACTCCCACCCAGCAGGATGCAAGACAAGTCAATTTTTTAAGCGGATTAAATTTTATAAAGTTTCTTTCATTTTGTTCGAACATTAATATTTCTAGTCTATTCTATGTTAACATATTCTTGTTCAATAGGTTTTTTTTAAGATTTTATAATATCAACATGTTTACGATATTAACACATTGTTTTATTTCGACTAACACAAAGAACATTCATAAAAAGTGACTTGAAATTAGAATTTTACATACAATCTTTTACAATTGATTAAATAATGTTTCAGTTAAGATTTAAAATGAATGGTGACTTCCTATTAAATTCTAAAGTTCCCAAGTTGGCACAAGTATAAAGCGTTATAATCTGGGGAAAAAAGAACAAATAGAAGAATCTAAAAATTTTCGTATTTTTCAGAGAAATTTTCCAGACTTAACACGAAAAAGTTACTCAGAATGAAAATGTCTGCAAGATGATAAAGATTTTTATCATAACTGGTTGAGTTTTACAAAATTAACATCGTCACTTCGTGTAAAAAAAAATAACCTGATAATCCATGATATTACATATGCCTAATATATAAGTCGGGATAGCGTAGATGCAAAGTCAACAGTACTTGGTGACTTAGTTTCTCACCTATGCGATCATCAGATCAAACTATTTATATCTTTTGGACGATTCCAGTAGAAATTTTATTTCCAAAAGATTTCATTTGTACATACGCAAGAAAAACTCTCTGCCAGTCACCTTTGGTGAAACATGCATTAAAAGAAGGATTGGAAGTGTTGTGAAGTGAGAAATATTTCTACAATACATAGAAGTGCATCTCATGCAGTGAAGTGAAAAACATTTTTAGAAAACATAGAAGTGCACACCATGCTGTGAAGTGGGAAATATTTCATTGATCAATGATAAAGTTCAACTCATACAGAAAAAAAAAAAATTTAAATAAAATTATAAATAGTGGGGTATTGATAAAAACCTTTTGTAGGCGTACAATATTGTTTTTTTTTTGCACAGTACAATATAGAGAAAACAAAGAAAAATTGTTTGTTTGTTTGGGTTTTGTCGCATATCAACCTTTGTAGGTTATTTAATGCCAAATCCATTTTTATACAAATAAACAGTTCTATTTCAAACAATTCAGTTTAGCATAAGTACACAGTTTAATTGTAAAAAAATATTTCTATTTCAAACTATTCAGTTTAGTCAAACAGTTCTATTTCAAACAATTCTCTTTACTGTAGATACAGTTTCAATGTCAAAAACAGTTCTTTTTCAAACAATTCAGTTTAGCATACAAAAACAGTTCATTTCAAACAATTCAGTTTAGCATGATTACGCAGTTTAAATGTCAAAACAGTCCCATCTCAACCAACACAGTTTTGTTTTATTTGACCCATAGATAGGATCCTATCAGGTGTTACCACTCCAGGCCAGAGTGGACCTGGGAGCAATGGCCATGAAGGGGTACTTTGCATTCCCCAAAGCGCCAGCATTACTGGAACCACACCATCTGATTGTTTAGTGTCATATCCAGGACATTCTTGGAGGGCGTCTTACCTCTCAGCTGAGAAGCTGTCGGTGGATTCTACAGTCTCAGCCGACTGGCCAAAAAGAAAAATTATGAAGAAAAACTGTAATGTTCTTTATTTTGTAACTGTCTATACAGTATATTACTTCACTAAAGTTTCAGTTGCTTTTCATTTGATGTTTCTGTTCGCTCATATGTACTGATTTACATTTTAAAGCTATGGAAGCACACTTTAAGTAACGGTTATCGCCGTAGGAAATAGAATCGGCTTGAGTTCAAACCCTGCATGAGACTGTTTGCATTTCACTTCATGTAATGCTCTTGAGAAAGGTATGAACCTAACTATTCTCCCTCCAGATATGGTTAAATAGTAGGGCAGACTGAGTATTTAAGCTTGATATAGCATGCAGTCTAATAGAAGTAAAACTCAAAATTCAAACCAGCTTTACTCCGCTTAAAAATTGAGTTTTATGTCCCAATCTACCCATGGTTAAGAAGCTGAGTAAACATATTTTAAAGCACTTTATAACGGTAGATAAGGTTTACAGTTAAGTAAGTCTATTGATTCCTTCAGTTAATAAATAAATTGATTACATATAATATTTATTTATTGTGAGTCACCATTGTCCCTAATCCAATATTTCTCCGTGTTCCAATGGAACCAGATCAATGAAAGTAGGTTCTTTTGCAATAAAAAATTATTACTCTTCTGTTTTATTTAAACTGGAGCCTCACCATCAGATGTAGTTCAATGTCATACCCAGAACCTCCTTTTTTAATATTACCTTTTGCTATGACATTTAAAATTTTATCTTCTACATTTGTTACTGCTTTTTCTACAACTTTTTTTTATTCTACTAACAATTGCAGATGAGATATTATACCAGGTGCGACGTTTCTGCGACTGCCCGATTCCATGCGAAACAATCCTCTACGATTCGTCTGTATCTTATGCCAGCACTTCCAGCTATGCGGTTGATTCGCTGCTCTCCAAGGTTTCATCCACGTCCAGTAAAGTGGAGAGTAAGTTCTTGCAGGCCAGGGAGGTCAGCAACCGAGTCGTGGTCAAACGGTTCAACCATACCAAGCAGTTGATCATTGATTTGGTCTCTTCGTTCAAGAACCTCAAGCGGTTGTTCGACGAAAAAATACATGATCGTATAGACAAGCAAGAACAACTGCTCAGCGACTTCTACAATGATACAACAAAGCAAGCCAACACCAAACAATGGATGAATAAATATCAAACGTATGCCGTCGAAAAGAATTTTCTCCGTGTCCGGGAAGCGATGGAAGAACGCACGCTCAAATACCTAGCGTTTGATTATCTAAATTTCATCTATATTATCGAAAGTCGTCTTCGAGAATTGGCAAGTACTGAATTGAACGACGAAAGAGTACGAAAGTTTTTGTATTTAATGATAGTAAACAGTTGTCGTGCAAATATTGAGAAGGGTGTCAAAGCGTTGGGAAACTACACAGAACTATTAGGGTCGTTCCAAAACGGTGCGCCCATCTTCAACTATAAATACAAGAATACACCCAGGTCGCACAACGCTCCCATTGTGCCGAAGCCACTGCTTTTGCGGGCTTTAAACCACTCACATTACGCTATCAAATACTCAAGGCTGCTTCCTATATGGATCAAACGCTATCAAAAAAGCCTAGAAATGTACATAGATTTGGCCAATGAGACGTTCGTAAACAACACACTGAACGAGAAAAAAATGGCCGATATAAGCGCTGCCTACAACAAGGCATGCAAGAATTACAATTTCGCAAAGAGTGCTTTTTACTTTTACTCAGTTGACTGGTCCAAGGAGCAGGTGGAACAAAAAGAACTGGAAACAGCAGCGTTGATTGAAAAATACAAAAGCGTTGCAAACGATATGAAATTCAATCTACAGAACCTCGCAGACTTACTGGTGTCACTACAGAACAGCATCATGCACAACTTGACGGTAGCTAGCCGCTTGGCCATCGATTATCTGGACAACAAAACAATTACTAAGAGGTCGTTGGCCAAAATATTCACTTCTGTCGGTATTCGCCAAGGTATAAATGAACTGAAAACGTTTTTTATTGAGATTCGAGCGCGAGGGAGTACGCTGTTCGACAGTTGGAATAAACTAGCTGTGGCTAGCATTAATATTTGGAAGAATATTCTCAATGATGACAATTTAGTCGACTATTATGTGTTTCTTAATCGGACTGACTATCAGCAAAATTTGCCCGACGTAATGAAGAATATCTTTGAGGAACATGAAAAAGCGCGAGACGAGAATGATCTGCGACAACTGGTCGGCAACACCGATCGCATTTTCCTCTACTGCTTGGAGAATGTCATCGATGAAATGGCCACATTTGAAGAGTCTTTGAAAATGGATTCAAACTTTTTCAGGTTGTTATATTTGTTGTAATATTGTGGTAGTCGCGTTCAGTAGGTGCAAAAGTTTTCTGGGTCTAGTTTTTTTTTGTTTTTTTTTAAGCTAGGGACACTTGCAAATAATAATATAATGATGATAATCTAACATTTTGTTTACATGTTTCTATAGCATAATGAAGATGGCACATCGTAGCGAGATTCTTGTTGAAGCAATAGGGTTAAAATTCTCTTAAAAATAAAGCAATTTACAATAATAATAATAATGGGATGTATGGATAACGCTCACTTTGATTATCAATTTCTCAGAGGAGATAGCTATCAAATTTTAATTATAAAATACGTCCCTTAGGATACTGTAATAGTTAGTAAGCTTGACTAGCAAATCTGCAAGAATGAGTTCGAGTCTCATTGGGTGCCCCATTTATTCGGTCTCGTGCCACATCTAAGTAAAAGCACTTAGTAAATTACAACGTTCTATAGTTTAACTATTTGAAATTAATTATAATATCAACTCTGTAAATAGGATGTGACTCAATACTGAACTTGATAACCCCGCTGAAAGAGTCTTTTCCAGTATTAATGTAAAGGAAAACAACTGTATGGATCTTTCAAGCGAGACTGTAACAAGACCTGAACATAACTAAGAAAGGAAAACAACTGTATGGATCTTTCAAGCGAGACTGTAACAAGACCTGAACATAACTAAGAAAGGAAAACCTAAACAGAAGAATTGAATCTCTAAATAACATCACAGAATAATGCTATAAGGACTAATTATATAAAAGCGAAAATTGATCATATGTGTGGGTGTCAGTTATGGTCAAGGGCAAAGCTGTGTTGCCATTTAATATCTGACTCCATTATAAGGTTATTTTATTTTACCCCACGTTGGCTAGTTGGTTTAACTCCTCGAACAAGAAAGTCCCAAAAAGAATTATACGAAAGAAGGCAGCAATAGATAGGAGATGAAGACGTTTCTTTCATATTTTTCCTTTATTTCCTGGGTTCAACAACCAATCCATGTGTGAGGGAATTTTCCCTGAATACAATTGAAATGGTTGAATCCCCCAGTTAAGGTGTCTAAAAATACGTTAATCGTTTCTTGGTATATGCTTGTCCTCATTTGGTATTTTAAAGCTTCAACAATGGTTAGTTGTTTTTGGTAGTTTGTCGAAGTCAAGTGTTTTTAGTTCGTAGTTCTATTTCGTAGCCTTTTATACTTCGGCATACTGTTAACCGAGAGGTGAAAAGACTAACCAACGCCTCGTCCAAAGACGTACGCATGGCGCCTGCAACCAATCAGCAAGGTGTTGTCAATTCGCCGGTCACTGCCTGACCACTGCCTGACAGAGAATGAGCCTGTTCTCCCTGTCGGGAGGTCCCCTTTTTCTTTACGCATGCGTCGTCCCTTTTTCCTGTTAGAGACCTCTGGGAGTTTCTGCATATTTTAACAGTCTTCTTTTTTAACACAATTTAAATTTTTTTTAATTTTTTAAAATTTTATTCATTCCCTACATATGCAACAGAATAGCAAGTGTATGTTATGTGGAGACAGAGATGAAACGATTAATCATGAATGAAGCAAACTAACAAAAAAAGAAGTACAAGACGAGGTACAGCTGAGTGCGAAAGGTGGTCCATTAGGAATTCTGCAAGCGATTTAAATTTGACCTTACTACCAAATGGTATACGCACAAACCAGAATCCGTCCAAAAGGACGAAACATAAAATCCTCTGGGATTTTCAGATACAAGTGGATCATCTATCCTAGGCCTAAAGATTTGATCTTGGTGTTAATTAATAAGAAAAAAGAGTTTGCCATCCAGTGGACTTTGCCGTTACGGAGGATCACAGGTTTCTTTTGTTTAATCGTAATCAACTTTTGTAGGTTATTTAATGCCAAAGCCATTCTCCTAGAAGAACAGTAGTGGTTCTATTTAACCCATAGCTGGGAGGATAAGGGGGTTCATACCTTTCCCAAGGGTATTTGTCCGAAAGTGAACGAAATAGCACGACTAGAGTTCGAACTCGCTTACAACGATTCCGTAGTCGATCGCTTTGACCATAACACAACCAGAACACCCCCGGAGGATCACAGAGTCAAAAGAAAAGAAGTGGAAAAGATAAACACTTAGATCTTGTCAGAGAGTTGAAAAAATAGTGGAACATGAGGGTAACGGTGATATCAATGGCTTGGAAAAATGACCGAAGGGATTGAAAATCGAAGGAAGAATCGAGATCATCCAAACCTTTGCATTGTTTAAGATCGGTTAGAATACTGAGAAGAGTCCTGAAGACTTGCTGTCACTCAAATTCTTGTAAAAGACCACCAGTTAACGCTAGTGTCAAAAACTTGCAAGGAGTATAATAATGATGATAATGTCTCCAGGAAATTCCAAAGAGTATCTTTGCTAATAACAATAGACTTGGTTTGGTTATTGTTTATTGGCATATCAACCCTTTTAACAACAAAACATCTTAATATATGTATCTTATAATAATTCACCAACTGTCTGACCGTCCATCCATTGACTAAGGTGCCTTCATTTTTGGCCCGATTTCAAGCAAACTTTCAGGAATTTCTAGGGTCATTACAGTAAAAAGTTTTAAACGCTATTCAGTCAATATTTGATTTTTATTCCTCAACATGAAACTACTTCCAATGTAAATAAAATATCAGGTAATTCCATTCTAACACTATGCAATGAAGATAACTTTATAAAAGTAAATAAACATTAATTTCATCGCCTGAAAATCAACAATATAAAAATTCTAGTTGTCTAGATTTCTGAGACGAAGCTTGATGATTTTTATCGTAGAGGGTTTTCGGACTATTGTCTTCATCTTTATTGTTATTTCCACAACGTTTTGGCCTTCTTCAGGTGATTTTCGAACTCGGGAACCTTCACGGAACTTCGAACTACGTCCTTTATTGAATCCACAGGGGTCGCCTGTTCTGATTCCGTTAGCCATAAACGGATGCAAGTGTTCTAAGGAGACAATCATCTGGAGGTTGCAGGTTCAATCCTGACTGCAGACGAGTAACAATACAGGAATACTTAACACTTGTACCCGGTTATGGCTAACGGAATCAGAACAATAAATATGATGACAATAATCCGAAAACCCTTAACGATAAAAATAAAAATTCTAATATATTAACAAGTTCAAAAATCAGTGTAAGTTACATTTGCATGGATCTTCTAGTCTCACAAAAATCAAATAAAATGAACAAGAGTTTGTTTTTGTTTTTTTGTTTTTTCACTTTTTTTTGTGATATCAGTTTTTAAAAGTGACATGCATGTTTGACATGTATAAATGTTAGGTTAGGTTTTTTTTTTGTTTAATGGCATATCAATCCTTGATAGTTATTCAATGCCAAATCCTATTTATACATAGATGCATTATATGTGATTTTTAAGTGAATAATTCATTGGTAACTTTATTTTAAAACAAATTAGAGCTCATTTATATGCACTTAGCTAAATAGTTTTAAGTATAACTATTTTTTGTTTGCATACATTAAATGGTTTCAAGTATTGCTATGTAATACTAATAATTCAACTTAACATTAATCATTTGTTTTCATACAGTCAAACTGTTTCAAGTATAACAAATGGTTAAATTTAACCCCGAGATAGGACCCTAACAGGTACTACTACTCCAGGTTAGAGTGAACCTGGGAGTAATGGCAATGAAGGGGAACTCCATATTCCCCAAAACTCCAGGATTGGAGCGTCACCATCAAATTGTTTAGGGTCATATCCATGACACTTGTAGGAACGGAGACTTACCTCTCTGTAGAAGTTCAGTCTGTGTATTCTACAGCCCTAGCCGACTGCACTGTGTACAAATGTAGTCTTTTAATACAATGTACTTTATGAACACAAATGACAGTCTTGGAAATATTAGCTTAAACTGTGTGTGTGTGTGTGTGTGTGTGTGTGTGTGTGTGTGTGTGTGTGTGTGTGTGTGTGTGTGTGTGTGTGTGAAAATAGTACTTTTTTTTGTTTTTTTTATTCAACTTAGAGCTACAGGAAGCGAAGAATGATCAAGTTACACTAATCTTTCTCGTGGGGTAGGCTTATTTACCTGTATTGAAAATCAATATACAAATTCCTAAATTTTACTGAGACTAACATCAACCACCAATGTGGGTAGAAAATATACAATTCTGTTATGAAACAACCATTGCTATACATATAAATTAGGTGTATACAAAAAAAAAAAAATACTTATTTCCATCTTTACCCACTTTCCAATCAGTTTTCCAATTCATTCACTACATCACATTGCCATATCATCATAATCACTTGCTGGGTACGTGCCAATTAGCCCCCGTTTTTTAGAGTGAATTTTATCTTAAAAAATATGAAATTAAAAATTACACAGGAAATTTGTACATGTATCTTCGGCTTCTATCTTTTTGGTGGGGGATATTGTAATTATCTAAATCTGAAATCTTTTTTTTTTTCATGTGTTTTAATATTTCTTTACTTTCAGTCAAAATTTCTTAGAGCTTGCCATTTTTTATCGAGAATTGAGCTACGAGCAGATCACACAGCAGGTTGCATATGATATATTCTCACTTTTCTGTAAGTATAAAATTGTTATAATTCCCCATCCCCCATTGTTACTGATAAAACGTTAATGGTTTGGTTTGGTTTGGTTTTATGGCATATCAACCTTTGATAATAATAATCCGTTCTATTTAAAACAATTCAGTTTAGCATGAGTACACAGTTTAATTGTCAAAAACATTTCTATTTCAAACTATTCAGTTATATATAACAATTCAGTTTAGTGTAAGTACAGTTTCAGTGTCAAAAATGGTTGGTTTGTTTGGTTTTATGGCATATCAACCCTTGCAGGTTATTCAACACCAAATCCATTTTTATGTAAATAATCTGTTCTATTGAAAACAGTTCAGTTTAGCATAAGTACACAGTTTAATTGTCAAAAACATTTCCATTTCAAACTATTCAAGCAGTTATATGTAATAATTCAGTTAAGTGTAAATACAGTTTTAATGTCGAAAAACAGTTCTATTTCAAATAATTCAGTTAAGCATAAGCACGCAGTTTAAGTGTAAGTGCGGTTTAATTGTCAGAAACGTTTCTATTTCAAGCTATTCAGTTTACTCAATTCATTTTAGCATAAGTATGCTGTTAGTTCTATTTAACCCATAGATAGGGCTCTATCAGGTGCTACCACTCTGGGCCAGAGTGGACCTGGGAGCGATGGCAATGAAGGGGTACTGCGCATTCCCCAAAGCTCCAGCATTGCTGGAACCTCACCATCAGATTGTTTAGTGTCATATCCAGGATACTCGTTGGAGGGGTCTTACCCCTCTGCAGAGAAGCAGTCGGTGTATTCTACAGCCCCAGCCGACTGGGCAAAAACGTTAATGGGGTGAAAGAGCCACTCACACTTGATCAAACTTGTGATGCATTATCAAACACTGTGATAGTTCATTGTACATATTTAGCCACGTCCTCCACTACAGGTAGGGTGTTACTTTGTTTGAATTCATTTTTCTTCTTCTAGACTGGCTGATTTATCAAGGCTAAAAAAACAGTCTGCCCTACTATTTACCTATATTTGGGAGAGAGGAGAAGTGATGAATTCATGACTTTTCCAAGAGAATTAGCACGAAATAAAACACAAAAGCTTTATGATAGTCCTTAGTAAATTGTCTCAGTCCTAATAACAGCCAAGCGTTCATTTTGTTGGAGGTGACTTTTCTATCGTTATTTTTATAATGACAGCTAACAAGAATCTCTCTCTCTCTCTCTCTCTCTATCTCTCTCTCTCTCACTCCCACTCTCTATTTCTAATAAACACCCACATACAAGAGTATTTGATTGTTGTCTATTGTTTAATGTTTAATATACTTGAATAATGCAACCTGTATTATTTGCTTTGATGTAATTCAAGAGGTTTTTTAAATAATGACAAAGGATTGTTTGTGTCTTGTTTTTTAATCTTTTGTCTCTGATTTTGATAGACATGCGTGGTTGCAAAATTATAATAGTTCTTTATATAATAATAAAGAACCGGACATTGGCATAATGGTTAGAGTGTTCACCAGTGGCCCGGGAGACCTGGCTTCAATCTCAGGTCAAGTCATACCAAAGACTCAAAAATGGTACTTGATGCTACCTTTCTTAACACTCAACATTATAAGGTAAGGACCAAGGGTAAAGTGGAGCAATCCAGGAAAAGGAGTAGCGCCCTCCCTTACACCTTGGTGTAGTAGCTATTGAAAAAGGAAACTTTGGGTCGCCCTCGACTACGGTCGTCAACTTATATAATAATTAAATAATTATATATATATGTCATATATTATATAATATATAAATTATACAATAATTAAAACAAAAAAAGGTTTGGATGTTGATATCTCTTCACTTCTGTGTGAATTGATAATAACTGAATGAATTGTAGCCGATAACACAATAATAGGTGACTAATCCGTATTAAATTCAACCAATTTCTCCATATGACCTGAAAAATTCTTGACAATTTAAAACTAAAAGCAAATCGATTGAAATAGAATTCTTCTTGGTATCATTCCTATTATGAGGCGCTCTTAGTGTAACGGTTTTTATCATTTTTTTTTTTTTGTATAAATCTGTTTGCATTTAACTTAGTGCTAATCTAGTCAATGAGGGCTGTAGAATATTCCGACCGCATCTCGGTGGAGGGCAAAGACCCTCCTCTCAATGTGGATCTTGCATATGACAATAAACCATCTGATGATGAGGCTTTAGTCCTGGATCTTTGGGGAATGTGGAGTACCTCTTCGTTGCCATAACTCTTAGGTTCGCTCTGACCCGGAGTGGTAGAACCTGTTAGGGTCCTATCTATGGGTTAAATAGAACTATTTAACCATTTAACAATGTGCAAACAAATGACTGATATTGAATTGTTAGTGTTACATAGAAATACTTGAAACCATTTAACAGTGGGCAAACAAATGAGCTCTGGCTTGTTTAAAATTTTAGCTACAAACTATTCATATACAAATCATTATATACAAGGTGCATATGACAAGTTTCCAGACTCTTTTGTACATGCATTTAAAATTATCATAGACTCTTGAACATTCAGTATGTTATTGCTATACATCTTATGAGATGACTGATCAATTTTTATGATTTCAGGTTCAAATGAACAGCTACAGCAGCAATTAGAATACACCTACTAAAGCCTGATTGTCACGGCTGGTGTATTTCAAAAATGCAATCTGGACGTGAGGACACTTTAGAAGAAAGATATGCAATAAAATTCTGTTTTAAACTTGGAAAAAATGCTACAGAAACGTATGGAATGCTTCAAACTGCTTTTTGACCATCTTGCATGAATCGAGCATCAGTTTTTGAGTGGCATAAGAGATTCAAGGAAGGCAGGGAGTCTGCGAGGGATGATGAGAGGTGTGGGAGGAGTAAGGAAGTCAATACACCACAGTTGATTGGCCAAAGGGTTAGGGTTAGGGTTACTATGTTGAGGTTTTAAGGGAGTTCAGGAAGAGATTCTGTTGGAAGAGGCCAGCACTCTTCAAACTCTTGCTTTGTGTGACTTTTGGTTATTCCCTAAGTTCAGAGGCTGTCATTATGAGACAATTGAGGAGATGAAAGAGGCTGTGACAAAGGTCACAAAAAAGGACTTCCATGGGGCTTTCCAGAAGTTGTTGGAACGGTACAACAAGTGCATTGCAACCGGAGGGGATTACTTCGAAGGGGACTAGAGTTTCATGTGTGTACTATCAATAAAAGTGCCCATACGAAAAAAATCTGGAAACTTATTGAAGGCACCTCGTATAATAGGATTTGGCATTAAATAACCTACAAGGTTTGATATGCCCTAAAACCCAACCAACCACTTTATGCTAATGCTCTTGGGAAAGACATGAATCTATCTATCTCCCCCCCCCCAGCTACGAGTAGATAGTTGAACAGATTAGGGTTCTTTAGTTTTGGTTAAGTAACCAAAAGGAAAATGAATTTAAACCAGTTTTACTCTACTAAAAGAATTGCCATTGTGTTACATACTGGCAGTGGCAGAGGGGTTGGGTAAATGCATTCTTCAGGATAAAAAAAGCATCGATCAAAGTGTAGTTATAGCACAAAAAGCAAAAAGAAAAAATATATAAATCCAAACAAGGATGGGAATTATCAGCCTGAACAACTAATTGAATGATAAAAATAATTGATTTAATAGCAGCTTTGTGAATTTTAAAATCATTTACAAAAGCAAGATACAAAAAAAATAATTTCATGTCTCTAAATTCTAATTTATTTTCATGCTAGAAAAAAAAACAAAAAAACGTCATTTTGAATAGAGTAATTTGTAAAAAAAAAAAAGAAAGAAAAATGAGGAGTCTATTTCTGCATTTTATGAAGAGGCATATGTAGGAATATCAATAAACATTCAATTTCAAATGACATTACTTCAAAACCAATGAAATAAAAGCTTAAAACAAACAAATTTATTAGTGTAATAATATACAGGGTGATTGAAAAGTGACTCCTAATTTTATTTACAATTTATTTCTTAACTATAATTTATAAATATATCAGATTATAAGTATTTTAAAATAGGGAGTTACTTTTCAATTACCCTATATATATATATATATATATATAGTTGCAATGTAATGATCATCTAGTATAATGTAATGTTTCCTACATTAGTTATCATACCGTAGGAAATGAACACGGCGATACGAGTTCAAATCCTGGACGAAACTGATTGCATTTCACATAGCACTAATACCCTTGGGAAAGGTATGAATCCAATTATTCTCCCTCCAGCTATGGGTAAACAGTAGGGCAGACTAGGTTCTTCAGCCTTGGTTAGGCAACTAGTCTAGGAGAAGGAAAACTCTGAATTCAAACCTGTTAAACTCCGCTTAAAAATTGACCTTGTGTCATATCCTGCCCGAGCGGAGGGGTTGGGTAAATAGTTATCATACCTTGTGATATGTCTATCTTTAGTTAAAAAAAAAACTAGAATTCACTTCTATTTTGGTTATGGATGACAGATCTCAGTTTATTCAGACTCTTAATATTGAATGTAGAAAAAGACGAAGTTTAATAAGAGATAAAAGTTTCTTCTCACTTCATTTGATCAACTTCAATTGCATAGAAAAGCAGAGAAGAAAAAGATCTGAGCACAAATATATTAACATATCACCATTTGTAGCTTTCTGACTGCTTTTATGTGTGTTCTATGTTCAAAATTATATCATCATGATACATATATTAAAGTCACACAACGAATTTGCCCTTTTTCTGTCATGTGTGTCATTGAAATATCCCTAAATTTTTCAGTTATGGTAAGTTGTTGAATATTCTTTACCACGCTAACAAAACGGCTGGAGAAGAATCTAGACAGCAATTACACAAGAATGCTGCATGCAATCTTGAACAAGTCCTGGCGGCAACACCCCACAAGACACTAACTGGACGGCCACCTGCCTCCTATCACAAAAACTATTCAAGTTAGACGAGCCAGACATGCAGCACACTGCTGGAGAAGTAGGGACGAACTCATAAGAGATGTACTCTTATGGACCCCTATACATGGCCGTTCAAAAGCAGGACGACCAGCACGAACATACATTCAGCAGCTATGTGAGGATACGGGAAGTTGTCCTGAAGACCTGCCTAGGGCGATGAACGATAGGGAGGAGTGGCGAGAGAGGGTCAGGGATATCCATGCTACCAGCGCGACATGATGATGATGATGATGATATTTCATATGCCCATAACAAGTACTGTAATTGGTCAGCAAAACATTATTTTGGGGAAAAAAAACATAAAAAGGAATTCTAATATTGTAGTTGAAACAAAGATTTTAATCTAAGAAAAAAAAAAGACTAGATTGTTAAACCCCCAAAAAAGGCTAGATTGTTATACCCCCCAAAAAAAGGCTAGATTGTTAAACCCCCAAAAAAGGCTAGATTGTTATACCCCCAAAAAAGCCTAGATTGTTAAACCTCCAAAAAAGGCTAAATTGTTATACCCCCAAAAAAGGCTAGATTGTTATACCCCCAAAAAAGACTAGATTGTTATACCCCCAAAAAAGGCTAGATTGTTATACCCCCAAAAAAGACTAGATTGTTATACCCCCAAAAAAGGCTAGATTGTTATACCCCCAAAAAAGACTAGATTGTTATACCCCCAAAAAAGGCTAGATTGTTATACCCCCAAAAAAGACTAGATTGTTATACCCCCAAAAAAGGCTAGATTGTTATACCCCCAAAAAAGACTAGATTGTTATACCCCCAAAAAAGACTAGATTGTTATACCCCCAAAAAAGACTAGATTGTTATACCCCAAAAAAAGACTAGATTACTATACCCCCAGAACAAGGCAAGATTGCTATAGCCAAAAGAAAATACTAGATTGCTATACATAAACACCAACTTGGTGCCTTATGTAAGTGCACAATTTCAGATGTTTTAGCCCACCATGATAATGCACCATTCATGTACCGTGTTGACAGGGCTTTGAATACATTGACTATTCTCTGCAGAGGGGTAAGATCTTCCGAAAAGGAAGGGTTGATTGGTTTTATGGCATATCAACCCTTTTGGGGTCATTTAACACCAAATTAAGTCAGTTTTATAAAAGTTTCAAACAATTCACCTCCAGCCGACTAGGCAATAAAAGGAAGAGACTAGGTTTGACACTAAATTGAATTTGATGGTGAGGCTGAGTGGTTGTGGTATCTGGTAAGGCCCCATCTATGGGTTAAATAAATCTGTTCAAAAATGATCACCATTAGATATTGATGGCATATAACTAAATTATTTGTATTGTGAATAATAGTTCCTTAAAGTTATAATCGTTTACTAAAGATTATTATAAATTAGTTGAAACCAAATAACTGTGTACAAACAAATTATTATTGAAACAGAAATAATTCCTTGAAACCATATAATTGTGTATAAATTATTAGTATTAGATAGGAATACTTGCAATCACATTATGATGCAAAAAATAATCTTAAGAAACAACACAAAAAATGTAAATATAAACGTACAATGAATGTAATTCCCTAACCTGTAGGCATGAAATAATCCTAGACGGGTTGACATACCATTAAAATTAACCTATTACATGTGTGCTTGCTTTGAATGAAACCAAGTTTTTTCCTTCACATATAAAACACTTATGATATTCTATAACCTGATTGCTGAGTGAGATCATCATGTTTTTTTCCACCAATGTCGTATAATATGTATATAAAAGGTTAAATGTTCTAATATGTCCAAATGTGTTTATCTTGTATTTCTTTCCATTGTGTTCAGTGTTTGTATATCACAGATATACTAATGCTAACATTGGTCCTTGGTGAGTGGAAGACTTGACTAAATATCTTCCCAACCACCAACTAATATAGTCAAACTAGCCTGCGGTGTGCGTATATGTGAGTGTGTTTTATTGTTATCAGGTTAATTAAGACATTTTGAATAAAATGACTTTATAACTTTCTGGTAAGTAATTTATGGATGAAGAAAAGTTATGTTCAAGTGTAGTTAATTGACAATAATCTTTGAATACTAAGATATTTTAAAGAACCACAATAGTATACGTTTCTCTCTCTACTCCTGGGTGTCCATTGAATTTATCTAGAAGAAGGGGTCAACAATAACTTATCTACAATTTTGTACAACCATGATCTATCTAAAAAATTTATCAATAAATATGTTTTATCTACAAGTGGGTATAAAAGGTAATTTAAACCAGTAGGTTATCAAACTTTTTGGAATCAGAACACTTTTCAATTTCAGGGTCTTATCACATGGACCCTCATATAAATAAAAATGAAATTTATCAAAAATAATTAAAATTACATTCAATATTTGCACTGAGCAATGACATTTAATGAGGGATATACTTGCCTGGCTTAGCACAAATTGTCAATTCTTGATGATTTTTTTTCACTAAAATACACACAATTTCCTTTCCCCAACAAGTATAAATCTGTATTGTATCATATGAGTAAGTGCTGAAACACTGTTTCACATAAATGTTATCGCAAAAGGTAGCAGCATTTTGAGACAACAATGGAAACTTAGAAGCCACACAAACCAAAATATTAAGAGTGGTTGCCATTTAAACAGGATTTTAATTCGATGTGTACAAGTAACTAGTAATATGAATTTATGATTCGATCACTAACCAAAGAATATAACTTTTCAAGTCACCCTTACAGCATCTGTAGACATCTGTTGATATTTCAGATCATAGTTTGAAAAAGAAAAAAAAAAAACACTGATTTAACCAAAATGATAGGATTAGGATTAATATATAAAAAGTTAACACCCTTGGTTTAAACTATTAAATGTTTTCAGCTAAATAGTTTTCTAAGTAAATTATATTTGTAGTTAAATCATTGTAGATTCTTTTAATAAATTTTAGTAACCATAGATAAATCATGGATAAATTCAGCTGAAATTATGCTTGTTAGACATCTCACGTTAACAAGTCGGATCAGCAGACCATCGTGAATTTAATTCTCACTGGGAGTTCCATACTTCCAATATTGAGCCATGACAAAGCAAAGATTATTAAATAACTAGAATCACATTTGTGGCACATATATCTTTTATATCTATATGATTTATTCACTTTTATCTATTCATTGTATTTTCATCAATCAAACTGACATTTTTTCTCCTTTTGTTTTGCAGGTGACATTGGTGGTTCTATGGGTTTATTTATTGGTGCCAGCGTTTTGACAATGTTTGAGATTCTTGAATTTATTTGCAGTCAGTCACTGAGAGTAGCATTCTCACAAAAAAAGAAAAAATGATTACCCATAGTTTTAAGCCATTACAATCAATAATGAAACTGATACAACAGATAAAAATTACAATTCAATTATCCAACACCACAAAAGACAGTTTCAAAATTCAGTACAGACATAGATAGTGTCGGGAAATAATTCTAATTAACTTATTCAGGGAATTTTCATTAATATTAGTCTAGATAATTAAACAAGATAGAAAATAGTGCTTGTCTATATGTTTGTTGTTGCTGTTATTATTATGCTAATGAGGATAAAAAGAATACGTGGTGGTCAAAACCATATTAGCAGTTATCCATCTAAAAGTCTTGCAACCAAAACAAGTTAAAACCTAAAAATGAAAAGCAATTGTAGACTATTACTTTAAATTTCTGCTTGAGTCTTAAATTATGATCATTGGAATGGTACAATGACGAGTGTAAAGACGGGCCATGTTTATATTTAAATGCAAAAAAAAAAGCATATATATATATATATATATATATATATATATATATATATATATATCTGTTTGCAGGTAACACAATAATTACTTATCTCCATGACACCATTTTGATATTAATTCTGACTTTTTTTATCAATAAATTCCAGAATACATAGCTTTTTTGTTCAAGAAACAACTTACAGCCAGCTTTACCTCCCTTATCTGCTAGTGCTTTCTACACTATTCACCGTTTTATAACTGGGGATTTAAAATCTGATGTGAAAATGTGAGAATTCTGTACATATTGGTGTAGAGGTTTATTTGAAAAAGTGGAATAACATAGAGGTGCTTGTTCTAATGAGCATACCAAACCTCCACAGCAGTGTTTCTGTAAATTTGAAGATAAAGACAAATATCTTAGGAGATGATATATTCTCAAGATGGACTGGCACTTGCATGGGCAGAAAAAAGTCCCATTTATGGTGGCCAGGTAAGGTTAAGTTTTGTGAAGAAATGTTTTTAATTTGAGCGAGACACAAGGGATTTATTGAATAAATACTTGATTCATTTTGTTTTTTTTCCTTGGATTCGTCGCTAGACATTCAGTGAGGGAATGTGGTGACCATTTCTCTGTTTGGTAGTAACCGACTCTTTTCAAAACAAAAAGACTATCATCTATTATCCCCGCCATGGATTCTAATTTTTAAATTTACTCAAAAAGTCAAATCAAAAATATTTCAGCTTGAAAAATAAATGCAGAATACTTAAAGGAAGAGGAAGGCAAAAAAAAAAGAAATATCTTTACCTTCTTTAAAACTAATGAAATATCTAAATAAAATATAGACACACAATTATTTTTTATTTTTTAATCTTATTTGATTTCATTTTTAAACGGAAATGTTTTAAGCAAGAATATTTATGAACAGTAATTACTCTTAACCAGTGTTTTTTAAACTTTTTGGAGCCAAGACCTTTCTCTATCTATCATAAAAATGAAATCTCAGCCCCCCCCTACAAACAAAAATGAAAATTACCAAAAATATTTTGATGAAAATCCCATCCAATGTTTGCACTGAGTAATGATATTTAATGAGTTGGATGTGCTTGTCTGAGACAAATTGGTGATATTTTTGACAAAGATACAATTCACTTTGCGTAAGTCTAGATCTGTATTTGGTCATCACATTGGTAAGTGCTGAAAATGCTGCTTTGCGTGAATTTGTTGCTGCAAAAAGTAGAAGCATTTTGACTGCCTTTTGAAACAACAATGGATATTCAGAAGCCATGCTAAGCCCAAATTTTTGGAGTTGTTGCTGTCGAAACTGAATATTCATGGGTGAGTACGAGTAACTAGAAATATGAATTTGCAGTTCTATCGCTAATCGGATAAAATAACTTTTCAAGACACCATTGCAACATCTGTGGACATCTGATGTCAATGTTTCAGATGTCTGTGGTACCTGGACTATAGTTTGAAAAGCACTGCTCTAAGCAACCTGTGTATCAAAGCAAGCAAAGCTTAGTGAATTCAAAGTATATATAAAACAAATATCTATAAAAAAATAAAAGATTAAGATAAAAAACATAGTTAAAGCTATAACATATCCCAGGGTAAATCCAAAATATAGATAAGAACAAATTCAGTAGACTAAAAGATATATCACTAGATTGATAGATAACGGTGAGAAGAGACAGAGATAGAATTTTCCTGACCCAAAATTATAAAGACAGGTTGAGATATATATACATATATATAAAGATTTATAGCTTTGTAGATAGGAAGTTTTATTTTATAGGTCAGGTCTGACTTCCTGACTGATGAAATAAAACGCAGTTTTTTTTCCAAACAGTGGTCGGATCAATACTGCTATATGGATGCACTACATGGACGCTAACTAAACATATGGAGGAAAAAAACTTGACAGCAATTATACAGGAATGCTGTAAGCAATATTGAACAAGTCATGGAGGTAACACCCCACAAAACAGCAGCAGTACAGTCACCTACTACCCATCACAAAAACTATCAAAGTGAGATGAGCCAGACATGCGGGACACTGCTGGAGAAGTAAGGACAAACTCATAAACAATATATTCCTGTAGACCCCTTCACATGGACGTGCAAAAGTAGGACGACCATCTAGAACCTATATACAACAGCTCTATGCCAATACAAGATGTCTCTTTGAAGACCTACCAGGAGTGATGGATGATCAAGAAGGGTGGTGAGAGACGGTCAGGGAGATCTGTGCTGGCAGCATGACATGATGATGATGAGATAGGAAAGGAAAAAATTACATCTCAGAATGATGTAGTTTCTTAGTTTTAACAGCATATCAACCTTTGTGGGTTATTTAATGGCAATGCTATCCTTTTAGAACATTAGTAGTACAATTTAACTCATAGCTGGGGGTGGGGATAAGGGGGTTCACACTTTGCCCAAGGGGCATTAGTCTGAAAGTGCCCGTGGTGTAATGGTTATCGTCATAGGAAATGGACACGGTGACACGAGTTCAAATCCTGGATGAGACTGATTGCATTTCACATAGCACTAA
The DNA here is from genome assembly GCA_963585895.1 of Sepioteuthis lessoniana. Taxonomy (NCBI): domain Eukaryota; kingdom Metazoa; phylum Mollusca; class Cephalopoda; order Myopsida; family Loliginidae; genus Sepioteuthis; species Sepioteuthis lessoniana. The sequence goes on along the minus strand of OY757929.1, from coordinate 5,354,697 downwards.
TACCCTTGGGAAAGGTATGAATCCAATTATTCTCCCTCCAGCTATGGGTAAATAGTAGGACAGACTAGGTTCTTCAGCCTTGGTGAGGCAACTAGTCTAGGAGAAGGAAAACTCTGAATTCAAACCTGTTAAACTCCGCTTAAAAAATTGACCTTGTGTCATATCCTGCCCGAGCGGAGGGGTTGGTAAATAGACTGAAAGTGAACACAATAGCATGACTGGAATTCGAAATCGCAAACTACAATGTCACAGTCTAATATGTTAACCACTACACCAAGGGGACTCCTCCAACTAAGAGGCTCGTAGCTAGAAGAAAAGAAATACAAATACAGACACAAGAAGTAAATATTTACAAAGATAATGAGGTTTGTCCAGAGCCAGCCCGATGTATAAGCAGTTGCATCGGTGTGAGGTCAAAAACAATTAATTAGAATATCATTATTATTATTATTATTATGCTTTTGTGATTTTTTCACACCAGTAATAATTGGTGGATTTCACTGGAGTCTGAGTAACAGCAAGTCTCCAGGACTCTTCCAAGTATTCTTGCCAATCTTAGCACTGAAGTGGTCCAAACAGTCTCAGTTCTTCCTCAGATTTCTAGTTCCTCCCATTCTCTTTTATAAGTACTTAAAGTTTGTTCCAAGTGTTCCGAATATGACTAGTATAGCTCTTACCTTCATATTCAACAACTTTTTAAACTCTCTGGCAAAATCCAGACATTGGTGTCATCAGCTAGTATACCCATACTGTTAAAATGATTATGTATACAAGAAAAGCTTAGATATTTTTTCACAAAACAATCAAGCATTAGTGATAATCAATTGTAGCAATATAAAATAGAAAACATAAAATTATTAGTAATGAAACAAAACTAAGAAGGTGAAATTTCAACTGTTTTTAGTTTTTAATTTGCTCTACTGGTCAGTGTTTGAGCACTTTTCATTTGAACAATTGTTTGTTCTCATCTGTTTTTTGATTGAGCATGCATATATCTATGTGTGTGTGTGCTCTATCATAAATATTGAGCACTTTATTAATAAATATACCAATAGATTAAAAGTAATTGAGTTTATAAATAAAGAGTGCTCAATATTGGTGATAGAGCATGTGTGTATATATATATATATATATATACACACACTTTTTATATATATATATATACACACACACACTCACGTATGCTCTATCACCTATATATATATATATACATATATTGAAGAGTGTATATTTAGGTAGCAAGTTATTCAAGCAAGTTTTGTTAAAGACGATAGAACACTGTTTATTATTTTTAATTTTATTTTTTCAAGACTTCTTGTTATTTTTCTAGTGTCGGGATCTAGATGGTAAAGGAACTGTTCCATATCTTCTGCCCATATATATACACACACACATGCTTTATCACCAATATTGAGCACTTTTTGTATAAATATAGCAAACTTGGAAATTGGGAGAAGAGGCAGCTTTCTTTATCTCCTTATTTCATTGAATTTTTCTTGCTTAAGCAATCAATAACTATTTCAATGAATAATATTTTTTATCTAAAAACTTTTTTGAAATCTAAAAGAAAAAAAGGGCTGAAAAGTATATCATCTTTATAAGTTATTTTAAAAATAATGATCAGATAAAGTAACTATTATTTTGCTTCTCAGCTAAAAAGAGCAAACACAAAAATATTGAACATTATTTCAAGATTACTTTTTGGTTATTTCTTTAATCTGATATTAGAAACAACTTTAAAATTCATTTTGAAACAAAAATGAAATTTAACAAATGGAAGTTTTATTTAATTAATTACAAAGGGGGCTGAAAAGTTTTATATGGATAAAGAAGGGGGATGATATACTCATGAAACATACATACTAACTATACATCACTAAAATTCAAAGTGCGGTTTGTATGTAACAAAAATACCACAGCATTAGATTTGTATTAGAGCAATATACTTAAAATACTCAAACTTTGACAATAAAGCATTTTCCAGTTCAATTTGCAATTGAATATTTTGTGGGATCTGCATTCATTTTTAATCAACCCTATTCCTGATATAACTCGATGTCAATTATACTTCTTTAGTCTTTCCTAAATAGCAGTATCAGCATCATCATGGACCACTGTTGCAACAGGAACCCAATGGACTTATTTGTTGTCTAGTTTTATGTATTCACTTCTAATTCAATATATTTGAGGTATAGAGCTTCTCAAATTTTCTTAAGACTTAAAGAAAAAAGTTGTCAAAATTTCTGAGATGAAGCTTGTTGATTTTTATCATTAAGGGTTTTCGGACTATTGTCTTATAAGTCCCAAAAATTCACTCTGAATTGTCCAGCAGGACACATGGCATAACAGTTATAGGTGATGGTTCCCTAAGCTTCTAAGGAGACAATCATCTAGAGATTGCAAGTTCAATCCTGACTACAGGCGAGTAACAATACAGGAATACTTAAAACTTGTACCCGGTTATGGCTAACAGAATCAGAACTGGTGACACCCATGGATTCAATGAAGGATGTAGTTCGAAGTTCCATGAAGGTTCTCAAGTTTGACAAACACCTGAAGAAGGCCGGAGGACATATCAGTGGAAACGTTGTGGAAATAACGATGAAGACAATAGTCCGAAAACCCTTAATGAGAAAAAAAAATTAAAGAAAAAAATTTTTAAAATAGGTCCTCCTTTTTTTGTTTTGACCAGGAACTTTTCAGCACTCCATGTTTATTTTTTTATTGTTTTTTATTTTTTTTCTTTTCTTCATTGATAATAAAAAAAAAGAAAAAAATTTTGCCTACTGTCAGATTTGTAATTCTAATAATTAACTAATTACACACCAATTTGTCTGTGTTGTTTTTCTATTTAAAGCTACTTTAGCATAAGCTGCTTTAATTCAATAGAAAATGAAGTGATTTAAATTTTTAAATAAGAACAAATAGTTGGGGTGGGCAGGTAATCTTAACTTGGACTTAGTTTATTGATAAATATTTTTAAAAGACTTTATTTTGAATTCAAGTATTAATTTTAAAAAATTGGTTTGAAAATAGAAAACTTCTTTATTCTGGAAAAAAAATCATAAAAGTTTACAAAAACAGAAAAATAAAGAAAATAAAGTATTTCATAAGACCATATTCATCTGTTGAAAATGTTTATATGAGCCCAAAGACTGGCCATAAATAATTTGTTTTCATGCAATACTAGAGAGAGGGGGGGAAGTAGTGAAAAAGTGAGAGAGAACTATAAAACATTATAAAAAAAATCTTTTTAAGTCACTGCAAAGAAACTTGGCCAATAATCAAATAAAAATACTCATCTAAAAATTTCAGACTCTGTAACAAACAGCATTGTCTATTCTTGAAGCAAAGGCAACTAAAAAAATACTAAGAAAGAAAGAAAAAGAGAAGGAATATTGAGACCATTCTCACTTCTCAAAAAAATGGGGTGTCACTATTTCTTCAACAGAATATCGGAATAAAATCCCCCATGGTTTTCTATTTTTCATCTTAACCCTTGCACAAGTTTTTTTTTTTTAAGTTTTGGAAATTCAAAGTTATGTTTTTGAAGGGTTAAAATAAAACTGAAATTCAACTGGAACACCAGTGTCCTGGTGAGAGTGAAACGGTTAAACTGAAAGAAAGAAATAATTTATATAAAAAGTTAATATATATATATATACTTATTAACAGTGAACTAGTTAATTAAAAAAATGCCTGGTGGTGTTCTGAAAAGTTCTCGGCCCAAGAAGGGAATTACTTTTTTTCTACCTTTTTGAATTGTTATTCAATTAAAGCAATCTGAGAAAGATTATGCTAAGTGTGCTGAACAATAGGAAGAAAATATAAAATAGCATGTACATTTCATAGTCAGTATCTCCTTTTTATTTTACTTGACAAAAGTAAGGAACTCTATTTTAGTTGCCTTTTAGCAACTCTGTCTCTCTCTCTCTCTCTTAATAAATATCACAGATTTTAAGTTATTTCATACAAAATGTTGAATAAAATGACTGTTGCTATATTCCTAAATGTTTTCTTGTAATTTTGCCAATAAAACTGATGTCTAAAATTATTAAATTGACTTTGGAGTTTTATGTATAATAATTCTTTGTAAACTCTTAAATTAGATCAGACTTGAAGCCAAGAATGGAAGAGGAAAAAAAGGGATTTTGAATTTTAACTATTTACTTCAGTCAAAGAAGTCAAAGGAATGGAGGAGGCCATGTTCTTTCAAGATGATTGCTCTTCAAAATAAACTGAATTAAGATTTTTGGGGAGAGATATTTAGGATTGTCCTTCTTGTAGACTGGTTAGAAAGCCTAATAACATCTGCTATTTTACTCACAAATGGAGAAAATTATAGGTCACATCTAAAAATTGCCATTGGCTACTTTTATTAAAAATTCAAGGATACAATTTATAAAATGACATATTTATACTTGTATGTGAATCTAAATTTAAAGAGTACAAAGGGTCATTGTTTGTATTGACCCAACTCATCCGCTACAGGCAGGATGTGACACAAGATCAATTTTTAAGAGTAATACACCAAGTTTGAAGTCAAAGTTTTTCTTTTAGATTGATTATCATATCAAGATTAGAGAGCTCAATTCTATTCCTAACAATTCAATTTGGCATAAGTCATTTGTTTGCACACAGTTTAAATGTCAAACAGTTATATTTGACCAATCGATAGGATCTTATCAGATGCTACCACTCTGAGTTAGAGTGGACCTGGGAGCAATGGCAATAAAGGGGTACTCCACATTCCCCAGAGCTCCAGGACTAGAACCTCACCATCAGACTGTTTAGTGTCATGTCCAGGACACTCATTGGAAAGTGGGGTTACCCCTCTGCAGAGATGCAGTTGGTATATTCTACAGCCTCAGTTGACTGGGATAGAAAGTAACAAGATAAATTATACAAAATCTTTATCTTACTTTTTCTTCTAGTTTCCTCCACCCCAATAACTTTCTATACTTAAGTCTTTTCTCTAATGAGGGTGGAGGGGAGGGGCAGAAAAGTTCATATGATGACATTATATCTGCTGTTGATGACTTTTTTGACCAATGCAATCTAAGCACTGCAACACTGATGGAAGAAGTGAGTAGACTGCAAAAGGTGACTATGCTGAAAAATAAACTTCATTTACTCCGATTCTATGAGAGTATCTTGGTTAGCTTATGAACTTTTCAGCTGACTTTCATATCTGCAACACATTATGTTCTTTGTTTTTTAATTTCTCTTTCATTTCTTCTTCCCATAATTTCTTTTATTTACTCTCAAGTATGTATTTACACCTCCTTTTGGCCATCAGCAGGATATGACAAAGACAATTTTTTTTTGATTCATACCCTTCCCAAAATGCAAAGTGAAATACAAACAATCTCATCCAGAATTTGAACTCAAATCACCTATTCTATTTCCTATGATAAATAACCATTATACCAAAAACATCTCCACTTCACAACGCCATTCTTTTACTTATTATTTAATAAGCAAGTAAAAAAACTTCTGTATTCAACATGGGATTATTTATCACCTTCGATTATCAGCATGACAGTTCACAGATTATTATACCAAGAGAAATTTTCTCATTTAAAATTCCTCAGTGAATTTGTTGACACAATTCATCACCATCATCAAAACATGCCAACAGCATAGATTCCTTTGAATCTCTCTTATCATCCATCCCTATTGGTTATCACTCGTGCTAAGTCCTCTAGACAACATATAATGTCCGCATGGAACCGATGAATGTAAAGTTTTGATGATTGGCCCACACTGGTGTGTCCATGTGTAGGAATCCATAGGAGAATGTCACTTAGGAATTTGTCCTTATTTCTCCATCAGTGCCCAGCAGGTCTTCCTTATCTTAGATGATTTGTGAGATGGGAGGTAAATGACCGTGCAATTGCTGTTTTGTAGGGTGCTGCTTCCAGGATTTGTTTAATACAGTACACAGTATCTTTGTGTATTTCCCATCTAGCTTTTTCTGTAAGCATTTCTTTAGAGTTCAACTATAAACAAATTCAAAGACAAAATAAGTTTCTGCTGTTTACTGATGAAGAAAGAAAGAATTTGATAATTTCAAGAAAAATTTTATTCATTAAAAACTTGGTTAATCTGCTAATATTTTGAGAATATTTTTGAGAACTCTGGGTGCTTTTATATACAATGGCAATAATAGAATAACACACTAACTCTTTCTGATAAAACTCACACAAAAAAAATGGAAATCAACTTTCAGAAAATCCTAAAAAGAACATGCCACACTTTGGAATTTCTAAAATTCTGACGACCCCCCCTGTAATATTTAATTCTTAGTAAAGTAAAGTTGGCGACCTGAAGGCTCCTTTTTCAATAGCTACTACACGAAGGTGTAGGAGAGGGCGCTATGCCTTTCCCTGGATTGCTCCACTTTATCCCTGATACATTCCTTATAATGCTGAGTGTTAAACAAGGAGGTATCAAGTACCATTTTTAAAGTCTTTGGTATGACACGACCTGGGATTGAACCCAGGTCTCCAGGGCCATTGGCGAACACTCTCGGCCAATGAGCTGGTTATTCAAAATTTTACAGCAATTCTCGTTAAGGAAGCTTAAAAGGCAATTAATTTGATCTCTTAACAAGCCCAATCAAAATATTTCATGCCCCACCAAAATATCACTGTGCCCTACGTTGGGAATTACTGCCCTAAATGGTTAAACATTTTCTCATACAATGAAGAGATAATATAAAGGACCTAATTGAAAAGGTCGACATGGATAATATATTGTTCTTTTTGAAAGGAATAAAACTTTTTTAAAATATAAAAAAGATTAGTATCATATAAAGTAATTATTAAAAACAATCCTGGATTTTCACATTGTTAAAAAAAAACCCAAAAAAACACAAACCACCACACAAAAATTTGAATATGAATGTATATACCCAAATTCCTAACCTTGGGTCATAAAATAACTCCAAACAGTTTAACATACCGTTAAAAATCGATCATGTTTTGTTGTTCATTAAGGAAAACATAATTAAAATTCAAACATTCTGTCCAGGTAAACAACTCGTTACTCACATCTTATTAGACAAAAGAAGTTACTTTCCTTTTAATAGCATTACTTTTTTATTTACCATTTTGGTTTTTTGAGTTCTTGTTGTTCGAATTCTATTCTTACCAAAGTTTAGAGACAGGAGAATTAACTCTATACAATTGAATATTTACATTCAATCAAGAGTGCGGCAGAAATACATCCCACATTTTAAACTATCATTTATATAATGCAAATGGTAATGGTCGTTCCATCTAGCTAATTTTTTTAAGACTGATGAATCTGTAATTGCTACAGAGAGAGGTTTTTGTGTTCATTTGATGTTATGTCAGAATGATGTTGTTCTGGATAGAAAATCGATACTACTGTAGGTTAAAAATTTCAGAACAACTGGTTCATTGATTAAAAGAAAACCACCTTCAAGACCCCAAAGCACTCAAACTCTAGAAAATAGTCAGACTGTCTTTTAGTCAACCTTTAAAATCATTGCTGACCCAAGTCATAATAATAATTTATCCCATCCAGAAAAAAGAAATGGTAAGAGATTTGCTAGATGGAACGACTATTGCCATTTGCCTAAGTTCACTTGCACTACACAGGTGACAATTTAAAATGTGGGTGTTATTTCTGCTGCACCCTGTGTAAATTGTTTAGACTGTAGACAGATAATAAAGTTCAAGACAATGTTTCAATTGATAATCATTTTTCTTTTGGCCTTACATCATTACTTGTATATGGGGAAGTGCTGAAAATTTCTCAACTCAATCAAGAAAGGAAAGACCTCAAACCATGAAATGTACATGCTATTCTGTATATTGATCTCTAATATGTCACTAAAGATGTTGCTGAAATTTATATGAATGACAAATCTAATAATCTTCCAGCATTGAGTGTGTTGGGATAGAGTAGAACAGAGACTGAAACCTTCTACTTCAAGGTCTCTCTTGATGAGAAACCAACTGAATTTAACACTTGCTTCTCTATATGATCCCCCCGGGGGGGAGTCTTAGTCTCATTTATCCTATCAGGGGAAAAAAAAAATGTACATAATTTTTATTTTTTAAGTAGAGGAATTTAAAAAAAAAAAAAAAAAAAAAAAGAGTACAAGAAAAATGTCAGGAGAACATCAGTTGGGAGCAAGTTGAAATGAAGTTGGGAAAGTTAATTAAAAAATTTGAAAAATCTTAAGATACAAATTCCAAAGTTTGATCTTACACTCGACAGAAAATATTGAGGCAAAACTGGGAGCATGTATTTACCCAACCCCACAGCTACAAGTAGAATGTGACAGTCAATTTTTGAGCAGAGTAAAACTGATTTGAATTCAGAGTCAACTACAATATTTGATGGCATATAAAACGCCCCCCCCCATCTGAATCATTTCATCAGGAAATATAAAGGAAAAGAATAAAATAATAATAATAATAGTGAGACTAATGAATCGTGACAATTGATCATTGTGGTATTACTCAAACTAACAATCACTCTTAGTTTAAGGTCCTTTCAAAAAATAAAAATAAAAACTGTTTTCTTTATAAAAACTTTTTTAAAAATCTACACAAGATTATAGCGGTCCATATTTAAGGAGTGAAGGATTCAAATTAAGATTCCATAGTTATCTCAGTTATATCAAGAATTTGGCAGATAAATATTATGATATTCCACTTGAATGCAGACATTACAAAATTATCATTCAATTTCAAATTGCATGAAAAATTGCTTTACTCTTCAAGAAAGAGTATTTTAAGTGCATTGCTCTATTAAAATCTTACTTATGATGTGCCATTTTTGCTGGGTTACACACACACACACACAGCAATATAGAGATCTATATAGAATTTGATCAAATCTAAGTCACATAGTTACTCCATTAATATTAATTACTTGGCATATCAATATTACAGAAAAGTAGATAGAGTTATTTCAGCTTTGTTAAATATGTTACAAGGTTCATTGAATAGAAAATTGTTAATAGTCTAGTTCATAATTGTGATGATATACATACCATAAAATCTAACATATAATGGATATATTATTAACTCAAAATACATAGGAGGAGAATAAAACCCCAATTTTCAATCATTGATGAACAAAAAAGAAATAAATCAAACACTTAAATTTATAATTGTGTAGCCCTATCTTTTTGTTTTTTAGAATACAACAGGAAAGACCAAGTAAAAATATGTGAGATTGATCTTCTTCTACACTTAATATAATGTGAAGCTCAAGTCTGTAAATATCTAAAATAATGATCTTTTATTTTGACACTTCAAAACTAAAAGAAAATGTTCATGTATTCCTACAAAGATGAGACATTAACAATCAAAATACAGCAAACTTGATTTTAGATTGAATCTATATGAGTTGAGATTTTTCTTTGAAAATACCCAGATCTTCATCCCATAATCACAGAACAATATATGAAAAAGAGGAAAAAAACCTATCATTGCTGGATTATAGTCTTGATATAGGCGATAAACAACTTCCTGTCTGAAATAAATAATCATCAACATTGCTTTCTGGGAAAAATGAATCTTTTAATTGCTATTAAAAAAAAAAACCTTAATCTAAGCCATTTAATGCACCGTTTCCTGTAAGGAAAGAATATCTTGCTAATGTTGGGTTGACTTATTTGGAACGTTCTGGATTTAATACCAACTTTATTGACTCAGAACTTGATACTCATCATTTATGAGTTAAATGGAAGGAAAAAATCTTTTCCCAAGTTTATTCTCAAAATATTACCATTAAATATTTCACATCATCCAATAATTATAAAGTTAAAGAAATGTACACAAAAAGAATATTGTGCGCGTTTTTATAAGCTTTATGGTAGAAAATGAATAGTATAAAAAAATTACATACATAAAAGAGCCACATACAATGTAGAATACCGTATTTATGATGTATTAAAAAATCACATATTAAACACTGGATAAAAAAATCAATATCAAATGCTTATGATTTCTATACACAGAGTAAATGTTTTCAGATAGAAGAAAGAAAAAAAGCAAAACAAAATGTTCACCCAGAAAGGGTCTCTCTCTCACACACACACACACACACACACTTTTCTCTTTAAAGTCTTATTTCTTATTTACTCAAAATATAACCAGTTGAAGTTATTTATTTCAGCAACTGATTTATAACAAAGATTGTCACATGAAAAAAACAAAACAAGAATTAATAATAATCAATTGTTCTTTCATTCAAATCATTCAAAGATTTTTCATATAATTTGATTTTTATTGAATATAATATTTACTTTCAAGTAAATTGAGAGAATTGTGTTTTGCAAGGCACCATCAACACAAACTGTTCAGAGTAAATATACATGTATAGAATATTTTAGGTTTTAAATATAGTTGACTCAAATTTTAAAACAACAATTATCCAAATATGATTCAAGAAATGTTATAATCAGATAGGCCACAAATTCTAATCCAAAGATTTAAAATGGCAGTCATGGCAAATGTTCTTAAAATTAGATAAATAAATAAACCAACAACAACATAACAACTTATCAATATTTACTGAACAAATGCCAAAAATTATTCATTTGTCACCATTATATAAACACCACATGTCCCATAAAAGTTATTACATTTAGTATATGTAATTCATATATAAATGTAACAATTATTATGGGACAGATGAAGTATAATAATGAGGCACATATTAAAAAATAATCATACAAAGTATAATAAACTTGCATAAAAGATTTTGAATAAAATATACTTTCAAGTAAAAGATTTTTTTTCATATAAAAACAATAATTCATAAAATATTGGAATATAAACATAATAAACCTTGCAATATATTTTTACCTTTTAACCTTTCTTAACAATAGTAAGAAGAAAAAAAAAAATCAATTTCAGGAGTCATTAATTATTTTATGTGAATCCATGAACCAAGTTGGTAATACACTAAACAAGAAAATTAAAATCGCAAAAGGCAATTTATGTACATAATCTCAGTTACAGGAAGAATGAATTTATTTAAGACATTCAAAATTAATATTCAAGATGTATAGAGTCTTAGAATAATGACAATATTTTTAATGAAGCTACCACAAAATGCACGGGTAAAAAGACAGATTCAAATATAGCTAAATAACTGTCTCCTTAATTCAATTGACTATCATCAAGTATGCAGTTGTTAAATTCCCTCCTTCAAGCAGATGAGAAGGCTGAAAAGCATACACTACATCCTTTATATGTCAGAACATTAGAAAGAACATATTTCCAATCATCAATAGATCTCTTTGTCATGGTTTTTCATTTTTCAGCAATGCATGAAAACAACTGTACTCTGGTTCAGTAAATAAGAAGTAAAAAAAAAAAAATACGCATCTGATTTAGACTAACGTAAGTATAAAGTCAATGACAATTGTGAACTGTCCATTTCTCGCATATGAAATCATTGAACCTACATCTATACTATCATATATAGATATATATGCTCTTTCACTGATATTTAGCACTTTTTATTGATAATCATATCAAACTATATTATTTATATAATATAATATATTTGAAGATAGCATCAATTTTTATCAATACAATTAGCAAAAAAGAACTCAGTATTAACCCTTACCAACTAGGTGCTCAAATATCGAATGCACCCCTCCACACACACATACAACCAAGCAGAAATGGTGAAAACATGCTTCCTTTACAAACCAGAACATTAGAAACATGATACTTCAAATTATGAAGAATATAAAGGTTGTTATATAAAAGACAGGTACAGAAGATGTTTGCCACAATTTTTTTTCACTGATACATGTTAGCAAGATCAGTAGATAAGAAGTTATAAATTGTAATGTTTCAAATCAAAGTAAAAACTCAAATGCCTTTTAAATTGATAATAATTCTACAGCTGTTCATTGACCTATTGAGTTATTTCTCGTTCAGCAAACAGCATGATTAGACTCATTAAATGGCATCGATTTACATAGACATCTCGTTATTTTTATTCTTTCATATGTCAAAATGAAAAAAGAAATATCATCTATAACTCAACACTTAAAGTCACTGTATAGAGTCAGATTAACATGTAAACCCTTCAAGTTGCACGCACGCACACACACACACACACACACACATATATTTGAACTATTCAACTTCAACAGACACCAATTTTACATTTATGGAACATTTACACCAACTGCCATATGTATATTTTAGATCCTGCCGATATTCCATAAATGGCAGAGAACTCTTTGTATATAAATATTTGTACCAATCTTAAATTGTGCATACATTATTTTTAGAAAGCCCTTTCCCTCTATCCTAATAAATAAAGAAGTTAAAAATTTTCCCCTCGAGGGATAATTCTGGCAAGAATTGGATGAAATTACATATTGATTCTCAAACAATAGATTTAATAATTAAAAGTAAATATTGTTTCTGTACCCACAATATTTGGTTTAAGTAAGAATCATATTAACAGACAGGACACGATAATGGCTGTAGACTCTATTCATTCAAAATTAAACCAATAATTAAAGAAATGTTTTATTATTAAAGTTAAAATTAATTTCTTGGCAGATTTTATGATTTTTTATAAAAAAAATTTATAAAAAAAAAAAGATAAATCACATTCTTATATCAGTTATTTTCAATTTTCACTACAAATCAAAATATATATTTACTAAGTTTAGCCAAGGTCCCAATACCTGTCAACCCTGGAAGAACAAATTGACCAAGTATTCAATGCCACTCGCAAAACCATGATTATATATGTTAAAATATTCCATTATCATTCTAAATATAAAAATCAATTTTTAAAAACAATCTGGTTATGACCAAAACCTAAAGTTCCTTCTTAGCAATATTACCCCAATGCATTTAAGAGTAGGATAAATCTCTGAAAGGACAGTTTTTGGAACTACCCTCATAAGGGTTGCCATATGAAGCTTGACTTTATGTCAAATTTGTCCTTCTTGGAAGGTGGAGAAATCTCAACTTACTTGTAAGATGTTGCATTCAGCATTAAAATAATTTCTTTGCTTTTTGTTTTTATTATATAGATGAAATTCTTTATTTCAAAATGAAAATTTATCAAGTTTTAGATAGCAGTTTAGAAAAAAATCCCACCACCACACACAAAAAAATTATACCAAAATATTAAAAGGTATGTATCATTCATACTACAAGATAAAATACAGAAAACAAAACATTGTAAACATTAAATGTTTCCCCAGTAGATCAACCCTCCCCCAAAAAAATCATAATGCAATCACCAGTCTCTAAAACAACAACGGTTTAGCATCTTAAAAATATTAAAGGCAAGTCATGGATAGTTTGTTAAAAAGTAAAAACCATGCAATCAATTTTTAATGGCAAAGAAAGAAATTGTGCTATTGCCATTTTTAAAAGCGAAAAATAAAAATTTTCTCCTGAGTGTCATTTAATTACAACAGATATAAAACAATCTATACCAGTGGTTCCCAATCAAGGAATATTTAAGATTTTAGGGGAAACATGCAAGCAAAATAATCAATTGGAGATCCACAATAGAATTTTAGTTGTCAATATAAAAATTTGCATTAGACATATTTATTGCAAGAAATAACTTGGTTTCTTAATGTTTAGAAAAGTAATGACACTGCAAAAAATATCCACAATTCTGAGATAAAGCTAAGTTGTATGTTACTGTCTTTTCTTCATCTTTTCTTGTTGAATCTGGTTTCAGCCGTGTCTCAAACTTACTATCAAAAGCTCATAACTGACTTAACATTGTACAAAGGTGATCTTTGATTATCATTGACGACTTTGAAGCTGAATATTGCAAAAATTAGCAGAGCAGCATCAACCACAAGGCTAACATTGAATAAAGAAGCATAGTATCTTTTTTTCTTTTTTATAAATATATCCTTGTATATTTATGACTTATTTTATGAGTGAATATTCATTTTCCATAGAATTTAAATAGAGTTTACATGCAATAAATTAGTCATACAATACACAGAATATTTTAACAATTTTTATACAATTCCTAATAATATTTAAATCATAAAAATACCATAGGATCTTTTAAAAAATTGAATGGCTGTGGGCTCCACCTGAGTAAAAGATAAGTCAAATGTGACCATACGTTAAAAAAAAAATTGGTTGAGAACCATTTATCTGTACTAACCAAAAAATTCAAATGAATATTTAACATTTATAAGGCTGAATAAGAAAATTAATACAAGCATATAAAAAGGAAAAAAATGGTTTGTTTTTTCTTTTTGGCAAAATGTTTATATTTATCTTTTTATAGCACTTCAAAAAAATTTTTTATACATTTGCTTTTCTTTTCAAATCAAGAACATTCATTGTATACTGTCATGTTCCAATAAACATAATAATGAAAAATAAAGACAATAGTTAAAGCTTCCTTTGTAGATATGATGGCCATTGCTATCTGGTAAGGAGGACTTCTTATATAATCTGCAGTGGTGTGTCAATAAACTTTTCCCATTACTGCCAGTCTCCACATAAAGGTATATTGTACAGAACACATGAAAATCATCTTTTCTGCTTCTAGATATAAATCCAAGTTCTTTGGTCCATTCATGGTTAGGTCATTCTTTTTGGCATTTTTTCAGGGGAAGAGGTAAATAAGCCCACAAGCCTTAATAGTATCTGCTCTCAGCAGAGACTCAGCCAGTGTGCAAGAATAACGGGGGGGGGGCATATACGACCTTGAAATTTAGACCAAACTGAAGTGGAATATTGGATCGAAGCACCCCATCTACTATGGGCAGCAGGCTAATCCATGTGGAGTTGTTGAGAGGCAGGAGAAAGCTTGTTACCATGGTGACAAATTAGGGTTCTGTTACAATATGTGCAGATCAAAACATCTCTAGCCAAAGCTGATGTTAGAAGGAGGATGACCAGCTCAAAAGCAAGATGACTGGCTAACCTAAAACTTATAGTCATCCAGTCATCTAAAAATTTCAATTATAAATGGTTTCTATTTAGTCTTTGTACAGTTTGGCTATTTTTATATTCTATAAAAGCAATTTTTTTTAAATCAACATCTTCAGGTCAAAATATCAACTCAAAAATTACTAATTTTTTTTCCTGTGGGACAATATTTTGTTTTCCACAAAACTGATACAAAAATGACTTTACACTAGTTTAATGACATTAAAAAAATGACGGGGTGAGTATCTAATTTCATTTGTATTTATTTGTAAAATATTCATATTAAGAATTTGAAATACTTTTGGTGGAGGTATCGCAATTTCTTTTCACCAACTGACGTCAAATTTCATTCAAATCTTCCATGAAAAATTCCGTAGTCTTAAAGAATTTAACACCATATTATTTTTTAAAACTAAAAAAACCCAAACAAACGATCACAAACTAATTCAACTGTCTTAATAAAAAGGATTTTTTAAAAACAATATTATTTGACAGAAACTGAAGGAAAATCAGTTGTTGTTTTTTTTTCAAATTTGTTTTTAAATCGTGGTGTAATCAACTTAAGAAAATAGAAAGTGTTCTTACCGCTAAATTTGGCATTTTCTTCTGTCAACTTAGTATTTTATTCATTGTAGGTAGTAATAAAAATAATAATAACTTGTTACGTTGTATTTATTTTTAGTAAATCAATTTTCGTCAGAAATTTTTTTTTTTTTATGTAATTTAAACTGCACTGTTTGATTAAGACCTTTTCTTCCGGACTTTTCGTTTAAAAAAAAATATATATATTTTGAATTTTAAACGAGTGAAGTGACCGAATGAAATTCTGTGTAAATGGAATAGATCTCTGACAGAAATTAAGGCTATTTTCAACCAGAGCAGACCAAAGTCCGTAAAAAATGCATTTTTCAAAGAAATAAGAGCGATATACTTAACTGAACCTTAACTTTTTTTTCTTGAATTTTATAAATGAAAATTTCAATGAAAAACAGTCATATTCGGTCACATGATTTGACCAAAGATAGACATGTCATTGCTAACGTCATAGTTCGTCATTTGATTAATTTTCCCTGACATTATTACTGAAATAACGAACACAAGAAATAAGAACAAATCTTTTCACAATAAAGTTAGAGGTTTTAAAAAAATTTATTTTGTTTATATGAAAAGGACCTTCTAATAAAAAATAAACAAAATGAGTGGATTTACCTCCCTTATATACTCTGACTTTTTGTGTGTGTTGAATTCTAGTTTGTATCTAAACAAACCCACACAGCAAAGATACACGACACAAGGCTGGTTTAATGTAGGGTTCCTCGCAGCATTCCCTATCCCATCAAACGAAATATCAAGTGAGTAATAACATAGAATTGAGGGGGTTATTTATTTGATTCTTAATTTTTATATTAAAATTCTTTTTTTTTATCCTTTTTATTTTAATTAAAATTTTTTTAATAAAAGAATAGAAGCAGACAGTTCAAATATTAAGAGATCATTGTCAGAACGTCTTCTTGAAACCAGGATAGTTTTGTGCCCCTTCATAATGGCAAAATATCTCTTCAACCACACCAAGAACAAGTGCAATTTCCATTGCCTTTATTGATTGTAGAATTTAGTAACCTTTCCTAAGTCTAGTACACAAGTCTCAGGTTGTTCATGGTACTTGCTTTTAATGAGGTTACACACTTAAATACCCACCAGGTTAATCACTGTTTAACTTTGGTGATCAAGTGGGAACGAATATTTACTACATGATTTGACAATAAATCACGTCTATAAAATAAAATTCACTGCCAAGATAAGGCAGAGAACAAAAAAAACTTAATTCGAAATATCTAGTAAGTTGCTTCCATATATTTAAAAGCCCGCAATAAAATGGTAAAAATTTCCAGTTTACTGGTGAATTAAATGTCAATGTATGACCATCTGCAGAGAAATAATGGGAATAAGGAATGTAATAAAAATTTAATCACAGCATTCATTAATTAATTTAAATAAATAAAGATATGTTGTCTATTGTCCAGGTTAAAAGAGCTATAAGGGTAAAATCTGAAGCCAAACTTTCTTAGACCTTATTTTTCCAATACAGGTATGATTTGAAGTAATGAGAAAAATTTTCTCACACAAGTGTTAACCTTTCATTAGATATATTCCAAGAAGATGAAGAGTTTTCTGTTTGGTCTGTAAGGTCCTTCCAAGTTTTCTAAGGTCAACATTATTATCAAAGCAATTTTTTCATTAACTGCTCACTACCCTCTTTTTCTCTTCAACCAATCACATGAAGTAAAATATTCTTCTTACACTCAGGAAGAGACTTCTCAAGTTAGTCACTAAACACGGGCGGAGGTAGTGAAACAATTTGAAATTACTTTCCTGATTTTAATCCCCCCTTTCCTCATTTTCTTTTTCAGATTTTTAGTCATCTCTCTCATGGTGGAAGATACCTGGGGGTTCAGGTTTGGCGACATAAAGTTTTCGAAGAGAATTATTCATCATATAGTCCACTGAATGGTCAATTGGTTTCACTATAAATGGGATACAACCAAGCCCAATGAATGTTGTTGTCCATTTGCGTATATTTGTTGGAAAAGTGGAAGTCCTTTTGAGAAGATAATTACTAAGAGCGCATACACGGTTGATAGTAAAACCTGGAATGGCAACAGAAGCAAGACCCTGCCAGACAACAGTGTCAGCCATAGCAATAGCTCGTTCTTTTGTTGCCTTAGATTCTTCAGCTTTCTGGAGAAAACAAAAAAGAAAAGAAAAGTAACAAAATTAGAATATATCTATGATTTATTAATTTTACAATACACACAAAAATCTTAAAAGCAAAAATCTTTATTTTATATATAAATAAATAAATGAATAAATAAATAACACAAAAGAAAAGAACTTTCTGGATTTTTTAAATTAGGTATATAAAAAAATGCCATTTCTTTTTTTTTTCTTTTGAAAGGGGATAAAAAATCTAAATTTCAGAGAAATGAACAGTATGATCCACAATTATTTACCAAAAATTATGTTAATTAATTTTTTCTGTAATAAATGGCTATTGAAATAAGAAAGTTTTCCATTAAGATTCAAATCTGAGATAATACTAAATTTTAAAATTAATTTTCAGTTGATATAACTATTGAGCATATTAAGAAACCATCAGAAAAATAAATCCTAAAAAGGCAATGGGATTCAAATTGAATAAAGATCAAATAAAATTTCAAATTTTGAAAAAAAAAAATTAAATTCATAATAAAAGAATATTTGTAAAATTACATAATTACTAAAACCTTGGTTTGGTTTCTTGTTTTAATGGCATATCAGCCTTCATGGGTTATTTAATGCCAAAGTCATTCATGAAGAAGAACAGTAGTGGTATTGGGGGTGTCCTCATGGTGTAATGGTTAAAGCGATGGACTGCGGAATCGTAGTATGCGAGTTCGTACTCCAGTCGCGCTATTACGTTCACTTTCAGGCAAATACCCTTGGGAAAGGTATGAACCCCCTTATCCTCCCAGCTATGGGTTAAATAGTACCACTACTGTTCTTCTAGGAGAATGGCTTTGGCATTAAATAACCTACAAAGGTTGATATGCCATTAAACAAAGAAACCGAAACCGAACCAGTAGTGGTATTGAAATTATTTACGGATTCGATAACTAGGTGCCCTGTGATTGGATGGAAAACAGCCAATCACAAGCTACCTTTTTAGATTTTCACCAAACCCCTACGAAGGCGATTTTTATCAACTCCCTTCCTCTTTTGCTTGTGTGATTCTTTAGAGTCAACACGCGTCCGTCTATTCTCTCAGTCATCTAAACACCAAGACACGTGTGAGGATTTTATTCAGCAACTGCAGCACAGAAACCAAGGCTCTATTTCTTCAACCCAGCCAGAAAGAAACAGGAAATATAAACTCGTTAAAAGGATGCTTCTTTCAGATAAGTTTCCTGCAAACTGACTGTTTGCAAGAACTATTCTTTTCCTTCCTCTCTTTTCCTCTAAATACAAGTTTTTATAACATTTTCATCTGTGTTGTGTTCCTTCTTGTCAACGTCACAATATTTTGTTACCAAATAAAGTTGGGAAAATCCCAATAGTGGTACTATTTAATAAGGGATAAGGGGGTTCCTACCTTTCCCAATGGTGCTTGTCCAAAAATGAACGTAATAGGGTGACTGGAGTTTGAACTCACTTACTAGAATGTTGCAATCCCACACATTAGCCACTACACCAAAGAGACTCCCCAATTACTAAAATCTTCCATCCAAATGGCCATATAACTATGCATTGATATCACTATATAAAAAAAAACTTAAATTACTCCAAAAAAAAAAATTGTTCCCATTCCAGATAAGCATCTGTTAATGTATCAATTCATTCAATTGAAATTTTCAGCATTTGAAAGCAATTTCAAAAATTATAAAAAAATTTTTAGAGTCATAAACTTAAGAAGCAGTAAAATTTTCACTTACCTGAAGCAAAAAGAATGTGTGCTTTCATGTGTCTTTTATGTAAGTAGCCATGTGTAATGAGATTCATATGCATACACAGGTTGAAGTCCCTCATGTTACAATCGCTTATGAATATGTATGCATGATATACATAAGGACCCATCCAAAGTGATAGATATTACACTATGGACCTATGGTGTGTTAGTACATAGGGTTCAATGTATGTATATGGATGCGTGTATATATATATATATATATATATATATATAGCTGTGAGTTAGCAATAAGTATATATATATATATATATATATATATATATCTTTAAGAAAAAAACCCTCTGTAATAAATTACATTGAGCTCTCTACCAGGAAAATTTAAATGTTCAGCTCTTGAATGATTTTCTTGTCCTGAGGGAATTACTCCAAACTTTTTAACCTGACCGAATATTACCTATATATATATATATATGTGTGTGTGGCCTAGGTGTATCTATATGGAGGTACATGACACTATGAACTCCAAGATAGATTTAGATGTATGCATCCATATGTTTGAGAGATGATAAACTGGTCCAAAGTTTTAAAAAGTGATCAAATCTGAATCTGGTGAAAATGATTTTTAGATGAAAAGTGATTTTTTTACATCTACTGTAAATTGACATTTGTGGTACCATGGTCTGGCAGATAAGGGTCAAGCCATTTTTAAGTATCCAAAATTTGGGTGATTCTTATCCAGTAATAGTGTTGTATACTTTACATATACAAAAACAGGCAGATACAAATGCAGGCAGACTCTGTTGTTTCAGATACAAATGGGTTTATTAATTTCTGACTTTGGTTCTTCAACATGAGGAGAGACACAATTCTTAAAAGTCTTTCATAATCATACTATGCTAACCCCACCCCCAACATTCAGCACATCTTGTGGTGTTAAAGATCTCAATTCATCTCTGCCGGTAGAGATCCGAAAAACTCAACTCTTTGACTCAATAGCCGAATCCCCAATAACTCGACTCCATGGTCCAATCTCAACTTCTCAACTGACTGTCTTTCAAAATCCTCAAATTCTCAGGACCATCTCTTCCAGGCATGACATCATCCACACTCCAGCCCCATTTCCTATCTGGGGGTTTATTATGACAATAGTGATTGTCATATCCTTTGTGCGTGAGCGTAAAACTGTACCCAATGACTATGCACCTGAAATCTTAACCCGAATAGTTCAAAGCCCAACCAAACTGAATGATAAAATATAATTAACGAAAAATGATTAATATAAAAAAAAAAAAATCATTCCTTAATTATATAACAATAGGAGGGAATGTTGTATTTTGAGGAAAAGATCAGATCAGCCCAGGATAGGGGAAATAGCAACAAGGAGCTGCATCATGATAAATCAGTTTGTTAGACATAACAGTAGTGGCCAGTTGAGCTCACACTGCACACAAAGGGAGGGAACAGAGCAGAATTACAGAAGGGTCTCAGAGTGTTATACCCAGCCCCCTCTATAAGTAAGTCCAATCTTTCAAATCTCAAGTTGTCTTTTTTTTTTCTTTCTTTATCCTTGTGAAATCACTGTCTCCTGGTCTTTTGATATGCATCAGCAGAATGCAACAACATGGGTTCTGACATCAATGCTCAACAGAATATACAGTGGTGCAACAAAGTATGCACAATGCATAATGAGAAGATGCACAAGCTGCAGCCCAGGTGACAACAATACAGAGGTCAATTGGTCAATGACAATTAGAAGAGAATCAATACAAGGATGACAGTTAGCGAGAGCATATAGAGCAGACCCTTGAGAGAGAAGGGAAGTAAGTTTTGTCAGCTTTTGTTGGTGGAAAAAATGAAATACAAGCTCTTCTTTGCCAACAGTTAGAAAGATGTGACTTAAACCAAAAGAAAAAACAAGTCTCTTTGCACTTTTCATTTAAAAATTGATCCGATTATACAGTGTGTAATAACTCATTTAAAAAAAATAAAAACTTTTCTGAAACATTTAAACTTTTCAGTTTTTCTTGACATATTCATATTCAACTGTGTGTGATTTAATGGCATATCAACCCTTTTGGGTTATTCAATGTCAAATCCAGTTTATTTATATATATATATATATATATATATATATATATAAGTGTATGCGTTTGGCTGTTTGATTTAATGGCATATCAACTCTTGTGGGCTATTTGATGCCAAATCCAGTTTATATATATATATATATGTTGAAATGATAGATTTTGGTGAATCTGACAATATGATAAAAATATGAGAAAAGTAGAATAAATCAAATACTTAAAACTGATTTACAGGCATGATATTTCATTCTTTGATTTCATTTTTAAAAACTTTCTCAAACTGAACCATTTTCTGGGTTTTTCTATACATAAGCAAATGAGGAACATGATAAAATGGAAAGGGTTTAGAGTCAAATGTATCAGGTTTCATTAGAGATTTTTGATTGTATGAAAGTGAAAATAATTTTCGAGGGATAAAGGGGGAAGGGGTTTCAGCATATCCTGTTTCATAGAAGACATTGACAATAATGTGATGTCTAGGTGGGAAATGAACAAAAAAAAGGGAAAGAGAGAGTGATAAGGAAAGAATCCTTAAAAGTATGGTGGTACAGAGTGGAGAAAATGTCCCTATTTTTTTTTGTCAGTTTTCTATTTTCATATTGTTTTCAAGTAGTATGATGTTTGCCAGGTATGGTGAAACCTGATAAAATCCTGGGTGTTGTCTTATATGGTTTGTTTTGGAAATGACTGCAGATTCTAATAGTCTGCAGAAGATTTTGCAATCTATGGGTTGGATTAGAGTGACTTGGGAAAATTGAAGGCAGCACAAACGCATCTTCAATTTTTCCCAGTTTAAGAAAGTTCTTAAAAATGAAATAAAAGAACAAAATATTGCACTTCTAAACCAGTTTTAAATGTTTGATTCATCTAACTTTTCACATATTTCTATCATATATATATATATATATATATACGTGTGTGTGTGTGTATATCTATGTTTGGTTAGGTTTAGTTGTTTGATTTATGGCATAACAACCCTTGTCAATTATTCAATGCCAAACCCAGTTTATATATATATATATATGTGTGTGTGTGTGTGTGTGTGTGTGGTTAGGTTCGGTTGTTTGATTTAATGGCATACCAACCTTTTTGGGTTATTTAAAGCCAAATCTAATTTATGTGTATGTGTGTATGATTTGTAAGTAAATAGTTTGTTGGTAACCTTATTTTTAAATGAGTTGTTAGAGCTCATTTCTTTGCACACTGTTAAAAGGTTTCAAGTATTCTTATCTAACACTAATAATTCTATTTGATATTAATCATTTGTTTGCGCACAGTTTAAATGGTTTCAGTTATTGCTATCTCAGTACAATTGACCTTCAGTCACTGCTTTCTAGCACTTTCAAGATAAAATAGGGTTGGTTACTTGTTTGCCACAAGAGCAATTTGAAAAATACAGTCAGGTCAATCATATAGGTACTAGTGCTTGACATGACAAGTCGATTGATTGAATCAGGCCTCTCAGGCTACCTGTCTGGTTTAGTAAGAGCCAAAGTGGAATATTGCAAGTTACGGACTGCTCAGCCACCAGGATCCACTTGTCTCCAAGGATTACAGGTTGCCACGGCCTCTATGTGTGTGAGTATATATATAAATTTATTTCTGGTTGCAACGACCATCATCAGATTTAGTAGAAAGAAAATTTTTATTTGGGTGTTCTTGTATTGCTTCTAGCAAGAATGGGATTTGAACAAAATTTTGATTTTTCAATTAAAATAATTTTTTTAATTAAAATGATTTTTTAATATATTTTTTATCATATTTTTAATGAAGAAAATTTTTTTTATAGTGGAGATATCATATCTATTCTTATTTTCTATTTATACAATGTTACCCCTAATTTAAATATGACTGAAAATTAAAAAACCTAATCCCAGAAAAATTAAATAGTGGTATGTGACTAACTTAAAATTATAGATAAAATCTGCATTTATACTTCCATGGAAACTTATGTTTTATAAATATTAAATAATTAAAAGAATTTAGAGTGAAATTTAATATGAAGAGAATGACACTAAAGCCAAATTTAGTATTAAATATTATTAATATATCAAGTTAAATTATACTAAGAATTTATTTCTATGTCTACATGCCAAAATCATTTCTATTCTGGCATTAAGCAAATTTCTATTCAAATATTTCTTTCTTTCTTTCTTTTCTAAGCATAAATTACACTTACCATGTAAACTTAAAATATTATCAAGATTACATTTATTTCCTTCTGGGCATTCATTTTTTATTTTACAATTACATGAATGTTTTAAGTTGTCATTGTTAATCCTGTCCATTTTATTTATTAATTTCTTGTTTTGATTGTCAATTATTATAGATATATTGTGAGTACAAAAATAACTAATTTTTACATTATTCTTATTAATTATTTTTCTAAAGGGGTTATCATCTTTAAAATGTTTGTTTATTAAACCTAAAAAATATTTGCCTATATTGATATTAGAGAGTTTGCAAAAAGGAGAGTTGAACCAGATAATATTTCTATGTTTATTTTTATAAATATTTTTGCTTATTTTATCATCCATATTTATATTATTATTAGTTCCATTGTGTCCTATATTATTGCCCCTATTTTTGTGATGTCTAATTGCTTCTGAATGCTTAAGTTCATTTTTATAACTGGTGTTATGTCAAGCTTCATTGTAAAATTCCTTATGATTATTAAATATGTTTTTAGAAGATGATAATCTATATATATATATATATATATATATATATATATTGAGAGAGAGAGAGAAAGAGACAGAGTAGTGGCCATAAGTTAAGGATGTAATAAATACATATATGTTACAAGTATATTTTGGGAAAATTTCGTAAACTTATATGCAAATTTTTTCAAGTAAAAATCATTTTAATATTTGTTGTCGTTCCATTCCTTAACTTATAGCTGCTACTGTATGTATATATATATATATATATATACACACACACACACACAAAGAAACTAATATTTCTTTTTTTTTTAATAGCTTCTTCCACAAGAGATATTGGTTTAAAATTACTTGTTTTAAAAAATCAAAACATTTATTCCTCACTCCTTTTGAAAATAAAGCCCCTCCAAGCATATCATATTTAAAAATAACCACAATCCTTTTCTATAACATATCATACTGCTAAACATTTAGTAAGAACACTGTTTTCATTTTTTGTCGCATGGTTAGTTAAGGAAGTGAGATGGTTGATGTGTCACTGCTAAACATCTGCAGAATTTCAATAATATTATTTAAGGAACATTAAACACATGCTGCTTTTAATACTAGCTTATAAAAGTTATGGTGAATGAGTACATCAAAAGGAAATGGCAATAATTGTGGAAAAGCAACCCACAAAACAAACTTTTCCATATAAAGCCCACCCAGAAGGAAGGAATGGGCCTCAGAACTCAGAAACCAAAAAGAAGAGGTAGCCTTAGCCAGACTACACATCATCAGTCATACGTAGTTGCCTCATGCCTTTATAATAAAGTAGGAGGAATAGCCAAATGGCACTTGTGACAAAATAATCACAATAAAATACATCGTTCTACAAGGCAAAAAGTTAGCCTCAATCAGAAAGAGACAGTTTAAGGCAAGAAACCTGACAGAACTCCCTCTACTAAAAACCAGCAAAATTGTAAACTTTTTAAGGAAAACTGGACTATACAATGAATTATAAAACTAAATTCAAAATACAAAAATAAACATCCAGATGATTCAGCATAAAATGACCTTAGAAAGGTTGACATACCCTAAAACCCAACAACCAACATATTACCAACTTATATGCAGGTACTTAACATTTAAAATAATAATAAGAAGACCAATCTTAAGTGGTGCATTTGGAACAGTCCTAAAAATCTAGAAAAAAAGATTGGAGGAATTGGAAACCAGAGGAAGAATTAAGACCATCCAGATTACAGTATTGTTGAGATCAGTCAGCATACTGAGAAGAGTCCTGAAGACTTGAGGAGACCTGCTGTCACTCAGTCTCTAGTGAAAGACAATCAGTTAATGCTGGTGGAAAAAACTCACAAAGAGTAAAATACTACTAATAATAATATGTAGGAACTTAACACTACAACAGCAATAAAAATAACAAACCTTGACAGCAAGACTCCCTTTGTGATTAGCATCAGCTGCTACATAACTGCAGGCCACTACGTAACTAAAACGCACAACATTGACGTGAACCAGAGCTCGAAAAGCTTCTCCAACTTCATTTGCATAGCCTGTAAAAAAATGAAAAAATTAAATTAAAAAGTGTTATATAACAAATAAATTAGCACTTTCAAGGGAGTTAACTGGTATAACACTTGCAAATCATTTACTTATTTCCCTTAGATAGTGTGGCTTAACGGTAGATAGTTAACATTTAGGTACACAAGAATAAACAATAGAGAATTAACAAAATAGGATTTTATTCATTTTATTGGGTTTAATAAGGCTAAACTTTTTTTTTTACTTGCAAACTTTACAGCCCAACAGAATTTCATATAGAACATAGGGAATTGTTTAAACTGAATATTTTGTTTGCAATATTTCAAGAGGTAACTGAGATTTTACAAGTTACTATTATAGTATTTACTGATGGCAATGTAAAGAAGTTTAGTTTGAAATTATCTAAACAATTCAGATACCCAACAAAAAAAAAATAAGTTTCTTGAAAAGGGCCTAAATGAACAATTTTGAGCAAGAAAAAAGAAATGAATTTGGCAAGTCAATCAGGTGATATTTGTAATATTTCTAAGTATAAAAAAAATCAATCCTCATCCTGTTGAAAATATTGATTGATCGATTTTAATGGCAACTCAACTCTCCTAGAATTATTTTATTCCTAGATTTTAGGGAATTGTGTTCATTGTGTTCATATTTACATTTTTTGCAGTAGCTTTTTTGAGAGGTTTTTTTTTGCACACAGTCCAATTGAATATAAATTTTCAAACAGTTCTATTTTACCCATAGATGGAAATCTAATAAGTACTGCCACTCAGGGTCAAAGTGGACTTGGGAGTACTGGTAATGAAGGAGTACTCCACACTCCCCAGAAGTGGATCTTCACCATCAGATCCAGTTTAGTTTCATACCCAGGAGACCTCTCCTGACAGAGGGGATCTTACCCCCTCTTCAGGGGATTCAGTCAGAGTATCCTAAGCTCTGCTAATAGAGCAAGCCATAATTAAAGCAAATTTTTTTCTTTTTCTTGGTGCTCTAAATGAAGTAATATTAATCATGCTGAAAATATGATGAATGACTAAAGAAAGGCTAAAAAAGAAGTGCCAAAAAAGAAATGGTAGTAAGAAATGGCATTGGACAAGATGGAAAATTAGTCTTAGTTTGTTGTGAATTTATATACGCATCAAAGTTTTCACTTGTAACTTGGATAGATTTTGATGTTAATCATGATTTCTAATGCAAATCTAACTCAAGTGATGTTCTCAACTGACAAAGTGAAAGGTAAGATTCCAAGTAAAGCTGGAAAATATAAGTATTGTTACAAATACCAGCTATGATTTAAATATGTCCTCCAACAGAAGAAGTACAACAAACAGCCTAAAATTAACAATAGAAGCTTGAAGTCATTTTGTTTATAGAATATAAAAAATAAAAACTCTAGTTTTCTTGAGGTATTCTCTGACAGACCTTTGCCAACCACCTTGACATAAGCTCTCAAGGGGGCTATATATATATATATATATATATATATATATATATATATATATATGTATATATATATTCCTGCTTACAGCTGGTACTGTCAGAAACCTGAAGCCTGTGTGCTATATCTAAGCAAAGCTTAGTAAATAACCACTGAGTGAACTTGAAGCACCTTGCATAATATAAGGGTAACCACCATTATTCTACGCAAGATGCTTAAGCTCAACAAGCAAACCATTACAAGTGAGTTTGAGTCTCATGACTAGTTCAATCCAATAAATTCATAAACCTGATATTTTAGTTTGGTTTCTTTGTTTAATGGCACATCAATCTTCATGGGTTATTTAATGCTAAAGCCATTCTTGTAGAAGAACAGTCGGGATACAATTTAACTCATAACTTGAAGGGTAAGAAGGTTCAATACTTTTCTGAAGGATATTAGTCCAACAGTGGATGTAATAACATGACTTTGGTATTAAATAACCTACAAAGGTTGATATGCCATTAAACAAAGAAACCAAAACCGAAATTGAATGTCAGGCTTCTAGTATATTGTAAAATTGTACTCAGCCTAAAATATCAGGGGAGAGTCCATGTAGAATGATGGTCTGCAGCCTCATAGTAAGCTTGAACTCCGGTCATGTTATTACATCCACTAGATCTAGGAGAAGAACAGTAGTGGTACTATTTAACCCATAGCTGGAAGGATTAAGATGTTCATACCTTTCCCAAAGGTATTTGTCCGAAACTGAACTTAATAGCACTACTGGAGTTTGAACTCGCTTACTACGATTCCGTAGTCCATTGCTTTAACCATTACACCACGAGGACACCACCCTGACATTCAACCTTGTGCTACAAAGCAAAGCTTAATAAATAACTACCAAATGAACCTATATCATTGTGAAGTAGGAATCATCTCCATATTAATATATTTCGTATAAAGAGTTTGCCTTCCTTAACAGAAATGATACTCTGCCAATGGAAGTTGCTAACATTAAAGGTTTGCCTCTCTACTGTAGACATAAATGTTCTTAGTTACTGAGATTCTATTTTTCTTTAGATATTATCAAGATTTCAATAGTTATTATTATAAACAAATAAACGATGTGTACTAATTTATTCTGGGTATTCAACCAAAATCTTATGTCTATAACAATCAACTTGAGAACAAAAGTTTGAATGAATTAATATTTAATGTCAATAGAAAAGAAAGAATATAATTCGTATCAATTTCATAAGAATAATTATCACAAGTAATTGAGACACAAAGTCATTAGTTAAAAACAAAAAACAAAAAATCTGCAAGTCTTTTTATGGAAATAAAATCTCAGTTCACATTGGCTCCATTGCATATTCCCAAAATAGCTGAATGGAGAGTCCCTGTGAATTAATGGCTAATATGCTGGAACTCTAGTTGCACTATTATGTTCACTTTCAGACTAATACCATTCAGAAAGGTATTGTGGGAGCTTTTGACTTGAAGATTCATTTTTGTATATTTGTTGTATCTGAGTACCAAAACTCACTACCACAATTATTAGAGAATGAGGAACAACACAATTTGGATGCTTGTATCATAAGAAAAGAATTAGGATTTAATATTTTCTTGTGCTAAACCATGTAAAACACTTTGCAATGAACTGACAACATATTTATTGTTTGAGCAAAGTTAATAGAAAGGATACAGGAATTGCGTGGAATATAAACTACATAATGGAGAAAAAGTTTTATCTATAAGTTGAAGACTCCTTTACAGAATGAAAGTTGTTGTATGAAGACTTATGTCAGAACATAGTACTGTGTATGGTACGACATGAGGTTTGTTGGAGTGAAAGTTCCCCACCTCTTACTGTCAAGAGATACCCTCACTCGTGCATGCTTCTTGTTGTCAAGGCTGAAACAAAGAGAGAGAGAGAGAGAGTTTTAACTTTATCATGTGTTTTATAATGCTACTTAGGTCATACCACTTAGTGATCATAAGAAATACTATTTTGGCAAGCAAAGAATGTTATTTTTACTGAATGAAACATCTTATCCCCCAAGCTATAGGTTAAATAGTACCACTACTCATTTTCTACAAGGATGGCTTTGGCATTGAATAATCTGCAAAGGTTGATATACCATTAAACAAAAAACCAAACCATCAAAATAGTTTGGTTTGGTTTGGTTTGGTTTTATTGCATAACAACCATTGTGGGTAATTTAATTGGTTGGTTGTTTGAGTTTTATGGCATATCAACCTTTGTAGGTTATTTAACACCAAATCCATTTTTATGCAAATAGTTCTATTTCAAACAATTCAGTTTAGCATGAGTACACAGTTTGTCAAAAACATTTCTATTTCAAGCTATTCAGTTTAGTCAAACAGTTCTAATTCAGCAAATTGTTCACACACAGTTAAACATTAAAACAGTTCTATATTAAACAATTCAGTTTAGTATAAGTAAAGTTTCAATGTTAAAAACAGTTCCATTTCAAACAATTCAGTTAAGCATAAGCATGCAGTTTAAATGCAAGTACAGTTTAATTTTCAAAAACATTTCTAATCAAGCCACTCGATTTAGTCAAACAGTTCTAATTCAAACAATTCAGTTTAGCATAAATATGCAGTTTCATTCTATTTAACCTATAGATAGGGCCCTATCAGGTGCTACCATTCCAGGCCAGAGTGGACCTGGGAGCAAAGGCAATGAAGGGGTGCTCCACATTCCCCAAAGCTCCAGCATTACTGGAACCTCACCATCAGATTGTTTAGTGTCATATCCAAGAGTCTCATTGAGGGGGTCTTACCCCTCTGCAGAGATGCAGTTGGTGTATTCTACAGCCCCAGCCAACTGTGCAACAACCTTCATGGGTTATTTAACGCCAGATCCTATTATACATACATATAATATATAAGCAAATAGTTCATAGGCAATTTTATTTTTAAACAGGTTAGAGTTCGTTTGTTTGAAGACATTTAAATGCTTTCAATTACTGCTATTTTACACAAATGATTCTATTCAATATTAATCATTCTATTTATCTAGTAATTTTATTTATCAAATATTCCTATCTAATATGAGCGATTTGCATATAGCTGTGATGGTTTCAAATAACTAATAATAATCATCCTTAGTAAATGATTAAACAGTTCTATTTGATCCATACCACTCCAGGTCAAGGTGGACCTGAGAGTAATGGTGATGAAGGGGTACTCTACATTCCTCAAAGTTCCAAGACTGGAGCCTCACCATCAGATGCAGTTTACCATCAAAATAGCAGATTATACTTAAATATTAGCACCAAGATAGCAAATCATTATATAACATAAGCAAAATATCCAATGTTGCATTTTAAAAAAGAAAGCAATTGCTTTTTAAAACCTTTGAATCCTATATGCTTTTAGCTCACTAATTCTTTTTAAAAAGCACAAAATGTATTCAAACTTCACTTTAGGGAATAGACATCTTTTGTTTTAAAGTTTTACCATCTTCCTATTTGAAAAAGATAAAATGAATAAAAAAGCAGAGAATAATTGCTATATTCACAGCCTTTTATAATTAGTATCTAACAAGATCTTGTCAAGCCTGAAACATCAAGTTTATAGCATATAGTAGAATTGTAAAACTGCTTTCAACTTAAAATATCAAGTTTAAGAGTTCAAAGGATTAAATTAGTCATGATGATGATGATGATAATGATAATTTAAAAAGATAAAAAAAATGGTAACAGATGTTTTTACGGCAATGGTTGTGATGTTGGAGTGATTTGGAATCAGTTTATTTCGGTGAATAATCACAAATTTGAGGGGGGGTGTCCTCGTGGTATAATGGTTAAAGCAATGGACTGCGGAATCATAGTACACGAGTTCGTACTCCAGTCGCGCTATTACGTTCACTTTCAGGCAAATACACTTGGGACAGGCATGAACCCACTTATCCTCCCAGCTATGGGTAAATAGTACCACTACTATTCTTCTAGGAGAATGGCTTTGGCATTAAATAACCGACAAAGTGTTGATATGACATTAAACAAAGAAACCAAACCAAATTTGAGGGATATTGAAACGAGTTTAACATCACCATCATTAGTGATGTCACTGATAGAGTGCTGGTATGATAAAAAAGTACAAAGAAATTTAACATTTATGCTTTCCAAAAAGACAAACAAAAACGACAACTACATCATATTGCTATGTTGATCAGTTTTTGATTTTCTAGTCTAATCTCCAAAAACAGAAATTTTTCCAACAATTCAACTTCTTTATGTTCTCGGTATTGTCGTCATAACTTTAGTTTAACAAGGTCAGAAATATGGTTTGCTCTGCTTTCTTTGTTTTTATGGCATAAAAACCTTTGTTGGTTATTTTATGCCAAAGCCATACTTGTTAAAGAGCAGTAGTGGTATTATTTAATCCATAGCTGGGTGGAGGATAAGGAGTTTCATGTCTTTCTCAAGGGCATTAGTCAAAAAGTGAATGCAATTGTGTGACTGAAGTTCAAATTTACTTACTATGCTGTTGCAGTCCAGCACTTTAGCAACTAGGCCATGGAGACTTCCATACAAATATAGAGCACTCAGTGAGATTCAAATGCACTCGCATAGCTCTCTAATCAATTCATTACTTGAGTTGCCCTGGAGTCATTTACTAAGCTTAGCTTGGTTTAGCTCAAGGCCAAATCTATAAGACATCTAGTGAGAACCAAATTCACTAACAATCTATACAAACCTCACTTTTTATTCATTACACCACTTGAGGTTGACATGTTTTGGTTGATCCATTCTTCAGCCCTTATCAGCTGTATAATCCAAGAGAAAAATAAGAATATTTTTCTTTGGAGAAATAAAAAGGATAAAGATTTTTCCTTTTTTTTCAGATTATATAATTTGCAGAGGTTGAAGAAGTGATTAATAATTATCAAGAATACAAAGGTTTGAATTATCTAAACTATTTCTGGTACGTTACCAAATATTCTCAAAGTTATTGACAATAACCTTAGGCATATACATTTTCTTTTTATATATTGCAACCATATTCTACATGAACAATCATAAAATCCAACATACGTTAACTGATACAAATAGTTATCGAAAGCAATACAAGGGCCAACAAAACCTTGAAAAAAAGCCAACAGACTCTTGTTTATTTCTGCCAAGAGACCCACTCCCACAAACAATGAAACTTCATTATGTCCTTCCTTGGGATGAATCGCTATCAAGTTATTTTAAGTCTCTGTAATAAGTGGGAAAGTGGTTCAACTGAATTCCAGCCAAATATCACAATAGATTTATAATTATCAATGTCCATTCATTCCTTAATTTTCTTGATTAACACATTTTACTTTGCACAGTGCAGAGCCTGTAATTCAGTTTCATTTGAGAAAAACAGAGAACATTAGGAAAATTATAAACTGACTCATCAAGGTAAATAGTGAAGAAAAGGACAAAGGATATTGTATTTGCCTTTGTTGAAAGGTCGATTGTTCATCAAGTCAATTATCCTGTTCCTTAGTTGCAAGGTTATTTGTTAAAAATGAATATGCAACCCGAGATTATATGAAATTGTGACAATGCCAAATGATGTTACGCACTCTCCCTAAACAATCTCTAAAAAGCATTGAGAATGATTGCACTGAATTCTTTTTCCATCATAAAAAAGAAAAAAACAGACGCAACTCTTGATAAAAATGGAATCACCAAATTTAGAGAATTTTCATCCAGAATTTTTACTTTATAGTAAATAAACAAATCATAGAAATAACACAAAACAATTTGTATGATTTAGTGCATTTAAGAAAGAAAAAACAAACATGGTGAAACATTTCATTTCAACTTATTTTTATGTTGTGATGTTGCAGTGTACTGCTGTTTTGCTGCTCTAACAATTTTTGTCTCTTCAGATGCACTGGTTTTTCAACTGTTTATTGGCCATTAACCAAAGGACTAATCACAAATTGGGATATCAAATCAAGTAAAAGAAAATTTTAAGAAATTTACTGTTTTCTTTTTAGAAAAAAATGACTTTTCACTGAAATTAAGGGAACCTTGACAACAATAAACAAGGAAAATAATCACTTTCTGTATCTAAGCCATTGAAGTTTCATTAAAATTTTAGTTGTTTTTTATTGTAATTCAATAGCAAGGAACAGCACTCATTAGAAAAAATAATAAAAGATGTTCCTTTGAGTCTTGAGGAAGCCTGGTTCTTAGTATTAGCACCTTTATTATCTAATCCACAAGATCAAGTGGCATCACAGAAGTCTAAATCTATAAACCAGTCCAATACTCTTCTTTAATTTATCACAGCTATGTTTGTTTTTGTTTTTTGTTTTTGTTTTTTAAAATGGGGGGGGTCACATTAGTAATGTTAATCATCTAAGATAATACCGAAACACTTCTAATCAAAATATTTTACAAACTAGATTTTTATGGTAAATTCGTACAAATACTTTAAAATTTCTCAAATCTTATAAAGGTTCTAAATTTTTTAAAATCACAAATTACATCACATACATTTTTAAACAGAACACGATTAACAATAATTTTTCTCATTTTTTCACTTCATTTACTCATCACCTTTTAACTTTACCCTGAAGAGGGTTAACAAAAGAAAAATGAAACATTAACAGTTAGCATATTATTTTATATCATTTGAATATCTTGGTTTTTATATTTCATATTTACATAGATCAGATTCATGTCCATTTTTTTCTAATGTGTATATAAATGAGAGAGAGAGAGAGAGAACTTTACAAAATTCTTAACTATTCTTTTTAAAAAAACCTTCTCTAAGTACCAGATAGTATGAAATTCTCTCTCTCATATATATATATATATATATATATATATATATATATATATGTACACACACATTTTTCTTTGACATGTTATCACGTTTACAAGCATGCTTTGTCGTAAAGCCACAAATATGCAAGTTGAAGTGAAGAGATATATTAAGATATTTGCTACTTCCCCCTCATATGCATACAATACTTTGTTGTTTTTTTTTTCTTTATCACCATTCTTACTGAATAGACTAACCAACCTATTTTATATCTTCTTTTTCCTTGCATACCTTTTTGCTTGGCATGTTACAAGGTCATTAGTAAGGAGTTCAGTCCTCACTGGGTGCCCTGTTCCTTTGGCTTTGAGCCAAAATTAGGCAAAGCTGAATAAATAACTACTTGCATATACTTAATTCCTTTCATATATATATATATATATATATATATATTTTTTTTTTTTTTTTTTGTCAACAACTCCATCCTAATGATGAGAAAAAGTACTTATTTTACACAACAAATACGAGGGTGAAACAGATAAGAATAAACAATCATTTAAATAGCCCAATCAGCTAGGACTGTAGAATATGCTGACTGAATTTATAAGACCTCTTCCCCACTCCCAATGAATATCCTGGATATAACGCTAAACCATCTGATGATGAGGCTCCAGTCCTGGAGCTTTGGGGGATATTATGCAATATATTATATTGTTATTACTCCCAGATCCACTCTGAACCAAAGTGGTTGTACCTGTTAGGGTCCCATCAATGAGTCAAATAGAACTATTTAAACATTTACTATACTTGAAACCATTTAACTGTGTGCAAGCAAATGATAATTGTTAAAT
This sequence comes from Sepioteuthis lessoniana, assembly GCA_963585895.1. Lineage (NCBI taxonomy): Eukaryota > Metazoa > Mollusca > Cephalopoda > Myopsida > Loliginidae > Sepioteuthis > Sepioteuthis lessoniana. Next base: position 5,319,962 of record OY757929.1, on the reverse strand, counting down.
TGAACTATTAGTATTACATAGAAATACTGAAACCATTTAACTTTGTGTAATTGAATAAATAATTTTTATAAGAGAATCATTAGTGTTAGATAGTAATATTTGAAATCATTGAGTGTCCTGGGTATGACATTAAACTACACTTGTTGGTGAGGCTCCAATCTTGAAGTTTAAAATATGGAATACCTCTTCATTGCCATTACTCCCAGGTTCACTCAGACCTGAATTGATAGTACATGTTAGGGTCATATCTATGGGTCTAATAGAAATATTTAATCACATACAATATTTGAAAACATTGGACTGTGCACAAACAAATGAGTTCTTGCTTGTTTAAAAATAATGTTACCCACAAACTAATCATTTACGAATCATATTTGATAAACATAAAGAGGGTTTGGCTTTAAATAATCTGATAGGGTTGATATGCCATAAAACACAACCAACCACCCAATCATTTAAAAAGTATAAGATGCTAAGATCTTCATTCTTTTTAGTATTATATATATATATATATATATATATATATATATATATATATATATATATATATGTGTGTACATATACATGGAGAAATGATAAATTTGCTAAGTTCGACAAGATGTGAAAAAGCAAAAGGAAAAGTGGATAAACCAACACTGACAATGGACTAAAAAATGATATTTCATCTTTATTTCAAAAAGATTTCATCAAAGTTCAACATAGGAGGATATAGATAAATAAAAAGAAGAAGGGGTCACAAGAAGGAGAGATAGAAAAGAAAGAAAGGGGAAAATAGCGATATATATCAGAGTGGTAGCAGCAGTGACTAGGATTCATTTTTGGAATATCTGGGCCACAAAAAAAATTCGACATTCTGATGAAGTCCTTTTGAAATAAAGATGAAATATCATTTTTTAATCTGTTGTTCGTATTTCAGTTTATCCACTTTTCCACTTATTTTTTAACATTATATATATATATATATATATATATATAACTATAAAATTGGATTATTATTATTATATACGCATATATGAAGATCATTAAATGAGTTTCCAGACTATTTTTGTATGGGCACTTTTATTGATAGTACACACATGAAACTCTAGTCCCCTTTGAAGTAATCTCCTCCGGCTGCAATGCACTTGTACAGTTCCAACAACTTTTGGAAGGCCCCATGGAAGTCCTTTTGTGTGAGCGTGTTAATGACCTTCATCACAGCCTCTTTCCTCTCCTCAATTGTCTCATAACAACAGCCTCCGAGCTTAGGGAATAACCAAAAGTCACAGGGAGCAATGTCTGGACTATAGGGAGGGTGAGGAGCTGTCTTGATGCCCATCTTGGTCAAATAGTCTGTGACAATGATGGAGTTGTGGACTGGTGCATTGTCCTGGTGGAAATGCCACTGACCCGATTTCAAGAGTGCTGTCCTCTTCTCTAGGAATCTCTTCCTGAACTCCTTTAAAACCTCAACATAGTAATCCTAACCCTAACCCTTTGGCCAATCAACTCTGGTGTATTGACTTCCTTACTCCTCCCACACCTCTCATCATCCCTCACAGACTGCCTGCCTTCCTTGAATCTCTTATGCCACTCAAAAACTGATGCTCAATTCATACAAGATGCTCGAAAAACAGTCTGAAGCATTCCATACGTTTCTATGGCATTTTTTCCAAGTTTAAAACAGAATTTTATTGCATATCATTTTTTCTCACGCCCAGATTGCATTTTTGCAATTCACCAGCTGTGACAATCAGGCTTTAGTAGGGTGTATTCCAATTCCTGCTGTAGCTATTCATTTGAACCTGAAATCATAAAAATTGGTCAGTCATCTCATAAGATGTATAGCAATAATATACTGACTTTTCAAGAGTCTACAACAATTTTAAATGTCTGGAAACATATTGAATGTACCACGTACATATATATATATATATATATATATGGAATAACTAATATCCACTTTGATTGTATAATGTTCCATTAGAAATTTTTAAATTCTGGTACTTTTGGTTCGTAACAAAATAAACATTTTACAAAAAAGTTTTTTGTTGTGTACTTAATAGGAAATTATATATATATATATCAATCTTCATATCTAATCTATAATTCTGTTGGTGTGAAAAAAAACCCAGATTGTACAATCTGCAAATGATTTTTTTTTTTTTTGTTGGTTTCTCGAATAAAGGTTTTCTTTTTTAATATGCTAATTTTTATATAGGTGAGGGGTCTTTTTAACCAATAAAATATATTTTATCCTAACCCACTTTGACAAAGCATTCCTGAGGAGCCATTTCATGAAACCTAGGTAGACTCTCTTGGCCATGTAAGAATTATTTTCATTATATATATATATATATATAGTGACTTATTCCATCACAGTAAACTTTGTAAGATTTTTCTCTTAATGGCCCAGTTATCTACAGTGAATGGATAAATAAAAAAGTCAAAAGGTAAAGAACAATGTATAAAAGGCATCAGATAGCAGGTAAAAAGTAATCGATAATAGATAAGGATTATAACAGATAATATGTATTATAGAATATATGATGCAAATCTGTACTAATGTAATAGTTAATATGTATTTGGCAGAAAGTAATATGTGAGATGTAAATGGTCTACAGGAAAAGATGAATAATGGATTACAGGGCTTAGTGCTCTATACAATGCCTTCATAAATATAATATAATAATATAAATGTCAACAATAAAACTGTTGACCAATATCATTGCTCAATATCTAAAAAAAACCTAGTTGCAATTTTAATTGTTTGTGTCTGATATGGTTTATTTATATATATATATATATATATATATATATATATATATATATATATATATATATATATATAAAATAACATTATATATATGTATACATACATATTGCAATGATGATTTTTGTGTATTTTGTTTAAGGATCATCAGCAAAATACATATCTGGTAAAACAGAATGAGGCAAACCTTGATATTGAGAACAAAAATGTTTTTTGACCACATAAAATGATAGGTCAGACAAAGTCAAGTCCTTGCATTTTTTTTCACATAGTTAGCTTTATGTTGAATGGTTAGTAAATGGTGAAAAAGGGCTACATATTTGCAAAAGATGGAAGAACAAGAGATATTGCATGCAAAGAGACTCTCAAAAACTAATTGAAATTTTTCTTTATGTTTAAAATTCTTTTTCTTGTTGATATTTCTGAATCCATAAAAATTTGGGAAATACATATACCAGAATTATTTTTATTAAAACATTGCCTTTTATCTTTTTTTCCAAAGAAAGTACCTCTGCTCATCATATATATATATATATATATATATCCAGTCAAGAGGTGACACAAAGTCAATTTTTTAAGTGAAGTTTAATAAGTTTGAATTCAGTTTGCTTTCTCCAAGACCGATTGTCACAGCAAGGTTAAAGGGCCCAGTCTGCCCTACTTTTTACTCCTAACTGGAGGGAGAATAGTTAGATGCATACCTTTTCTAAGGGTATTAGCATTATGCCAAATACAAACAGCCTCATTCAGGACTTGGGTTGTCATGTCCATTTCTATGATGATAATCTTTACACCAAGTGTGCTCGGGGGTGCCCGCGTGGTGTGATGGTTAAAGCAATGGACTACGGAATCGTAGTACGCGAGTTCGAACTCCAGTCACACTATTACGTTCTCTTTCAGGCAAATACTCTTGGGAAAGGTATGAACATCCTTATCTTCCCAGCTATGGGTTAAATAGTACCACTACTGTTCTTCTAGGAGAATGGCTTTGGTATTAAATAACCAACAATGGTTGATATGCCATTAAACAAAGAAACCAAACCAAACCAAACCAAACCAAGTGTGCTCATTCAATATATATGTCAGTGGGGTCTAAAATATACTGACTGTATCTCCTGCAGAGGGATAGAATCCCCCCCACAAAAAAGGGGTGTCCTGGGTATGACTCTAAACTGCATCTGATGGTGAGGCTTCAGTTCTAGAGCTCTTGAGGAGAGTCAAGCGTCTTTCATAACTATTATTCCCGAGTCCATTTTGACCCAGAGTGGCAGTACCCATTAGGAGGCCCATTTAGGGGTCAAATAGATCTGTTTAAAAATTATTCAATAGAACAGTGTGAAAAAAAAATTCCTAAGAAACGACTACACCAAAAATGTACATATTAACATACAATGAATATGATTCCCTAATCTCTAGGCATAAAATAACCCTAGACTGGTTGACATGCCATTAAAATTGCGCACACACACGCGCACACACACACACACACACACACACACACACACACACACACACACACACACACACACCTCATGGGTGTATTTTTTTTTTTTTTTTAATCTATCTTTAGATGTAGGTCTGGGTATAATTGTGTATCTTTTGTTTTTTGTTTCTGTATATTAATTTCTACATCTTTTTTCTAATCTATTTAATATATTCCTTAGTGGCTGAGCAAGCCGTATCTATTTCTCTCAGGTGCCAGTACTTTAAATGCTGATTTTCAAGGTAGACAGACAGGCTTTTCCAGATTAGAAGACCAACACCCTCCAACATCACCTTCAGCTTTGTTTATGTGCTTGATTAAATTCAGCTTAGTATAAATATCTGGGAGTCGGATACACTCCTAGGCCAGAAAAATGGGTTAAGCCCAAAATGATAAACTATTAAGCTTTTAATGGTCTTAACACCAAATAATTGGTCATATAATTAAACAAATAAATAAAGTAACTTAGTATGGGAGAACTTTTCCCTTTGATTTCTTTCAATAGTGGATAGCTTTTGACAAAAAGAAGACTCAATATTGTTTGATACAAGTTTGATGGCTTCAAACAGTTAACAAGTAGTTGAAAACTATTTCCCTAGTTAGTTTGTGCTTAATGTGAGACCAAACATTGTCTCTATGAGTGATTTATCTGTGCCTCCCACCAGGCAGGAATTAACACAAAGTCTTTTTTATAGTAGGGATTTAGGGGAGGAGGAGGAGGAGGTTGGGTATGAATTTCGGCTCGTACTCTGATGGACTATGCTAGACATAGGACTATTAGATGCAATGTGAACTATGCTAGCCTTTGCTAAGTCTCCTGGCATGAATGCCCAATGACCTTGCTGGTCAAAGCTTTACCAGATTCAAAGGTCTAGTGCTATGCTTGTCACCCACCCGAAAGTGGCCTGGCCAGAGCCAGAGCCATTCAGCCTCAAAGCTATCATTGATCTTCATACTCTACACAGTATGGATGACAGGCAGCCCAGCAGAAGCTGGGGAAAATATTCCCACCGTGGTTCATATGTTCCAATTCATTTCTTTCTGTTATTTCAAAGCATTGATCTATTCACTCATAGCTGAAATAAAATTGACCAGCTATAGAGCTGATTGATTCAATCATTTACTTTAATGGCATATCAATCCATCTGGAGTTATTTTATGCCTAGAAGTTAAGGAATCATGTTCATTTTGCATTAGTCGTTTTTTAAGAGGTTTTTTTTTTGCACACAGTCCAAGCAAATATGAATAATTTTTAAATAAATCTTTTTTTCTTAAATGAACTCTAACAGATACTACCACTCTGAGTCAGAGTGGACCTGGGAGTAATAGCAATGAAGGGATACTCCACACTCCCCAGAGCCTGAGAACTGCAGCCTCTCCATCAGATACAGTTTAGTATCATACCTAGGACACTCCATTTTCTTAGGTGAGGGAGTCCTATCCTTCTGCATATTTAGCCAGTATATTCTAAGCCCTGCCAACTGGGTGATCCAGCTATATGTAACTTCTGTATGAGATTTTATTTTAACATGCAACTCACAATGCAGCATATTGTAGATCTTTCCCTGTTCTATGAATCCTGGTTATATTTATGGTATTCAATCCCAGGTTGAGACTCATAAAATGGTACTTGATGCCACCTTGCTTAACACTCAGAAATATAAGGTTCAATGGATCAAGGGTAAAGTGGAACAATCCAGGAAAAGGAGTAGTGCATTCCCCTACCCCTCAGTGGAGTAGCTAATGAAAAAGGAGCCTTCAGGTCACCCTCAACTATGATCGCAAACTTTACTTATATTCATATGTATCTCTTTATATATCATTTCAGCTGACCCATTCAACTGATTTTTTAGCAGTACCACCTGTAAAAAAATTAAAAAACAAAAATCTAGTGTTATCTTTTCTTTAGAAAATGTTCACAAACAAAAATAAAGCCACCATTTTTTTTTTTGTTCAACCCATTTTCCTTTCTTTAAGGGTTGTAAACCTTAGAAGACTATAGAATGAATCTGCCAAAATGCTCTGGTAATAACAAAACAAAACAAAAAAACAACAAAAAAGAAAACAATGAGTTCAGTAATTTAAACAACTCTTGGTTTGGTTGATTTAACGGCATATTAACAGTTATTTAATACAAAAATTGGATACAAATAATCTATACACTAATATATGTTTTCTAGTCACTATTCCAATTTAATGATAATTATCACGTGTTTGCACTCAGTTATACGATATCTCGTATCTCTATATAATCCTACTAATTTATACACGATTATATTATCAGGTTTATTTAACGGCATATCAACCCTTTATGTGCTATTTAATGCTTAAATTTGATTCATTTGCGAATATTTGATTGAACTCATAACAATTCATATTTTCAATGTTCCATTGGAATCATTTTTTTAATTTTTAATCGCACATTTTTATTAATCAATAATCATTTGTTTGTACATGGTTAAACGCTTTCAAATAACTATTCCTATTTGATAATCATTTGTTTGCACACAGTTATAGGGTTTCAAGCATTTTTATTCAATACTAATAATTTTAAAACAAATCTATTTGAACCCTAGATGGGACCCAAACAGGTGCAAGCACTCCCGGTCAGAGTGGACTGGAAAATAATGGCAATGAAGGGGTACTCCACACTCCACAGGGTATATTTTAAAATTCCTGATTAAAAATTTTTTTTTACAAAGTTATCAAAATTAAAACAATACTTTTTAAATCAATGAAATCAGATTTTTTCACGAGATTATTTATTTTTATTTTTAGACAAAAAAATCACAAAAATGTAATAAGTGAAGAAATCAATAACGCCCACAAAAAAAGGAGTTGGTATGTATATACTAATCGTCCTCAATTTAAACTGCATCCGATGGTGAGGCTCCAATTCTGGAGATTTGGGGAGTTTGGAGTACCCCTTCATTGCCATATCTCAAAGGTTCACTCTGACCCGATGAGGTAATATCTGTTAAGGTCCTATATGTCAATAGATCTGAAAAATATTTATATTCAATAGGACCGTGTGCAAAAGAAGAACTTTTGAGAAACAACAGCACAAAAAATGTAAATATGAACGCACAATGATAATGATTCATTAATTTCTAGGTATAAAATACCCCAAGATAGGTTGACATGCCTTTAAGATCAATCTATCAAATGGGATAAAGGAATCGCTACAGAAACATTTTTTTAAAAGTAAAATAAATAAAAAAAATTAATATACGCTTTTTCCGTGTTAGATTTTTAAAGTTTAATTTTTTAATTTTTTTAACAATTAACAAACAATTTATAACGAAGCGGTAATCTGAACATCATAATACGCACAAACTCTTGAAATTCCATTAGAGTCTATAAACAGTTCAGTTAAAGACTACTAATACTGCTAATCCACAATAATCTTAACATATATTAATCAAGTGATCACTTTCATTTATTTTTATTTATTTATTTTACATGTAACATAACGAAAAGTCCGATAAGACACAGAATTGTAAACATGTGAAAAACACGTTGACGTGAAATTATTCAGGTTGCTAGTAATTGTTATACTAAGTTACATAAACAATAAAAGCGCATACTCTTATTTTTATGAATAATTCATAAAAATATGACTATGTGTTTACTGTTTTATGCAACTTAAAATAAAAGTTACTGACTAGATTTCACTAGCAATAACTTACAACTCAAACGGTACGTCAATGGATTTGGTGCAACAAACATTTCTTTGGAATCTAAAATCAAAACACGAAAAAGACGGAATCATTTGTTTTGGAGAGATGCTGATTTTGTCTTTTTTAAAAAGTGGCTGAAGTTGTTTGGAGGTTAGGAATCATCTCAAAGGGGAAAATGGTGTTTAGAAAATAAAATAAGGAAAAAGTAAAGACAACTGATGTTTTTTTTTTTTTTTTTACAAACTAGTTTCTTCTCTTCCTGTTGGATGTTTGTTAATATTTAAAGTTTAATTCTACTGACCTTGACTTGGCCCACAAGTTCAATTTCACAACAAATAATATTCTTTCTTCATAGAGGGGGTCATTGTTTACATTTTCGATGTGTTTTGATTTATTACTCCCAACATCCTCAAAAGAAAACAAAAAAATGAAATGAAAGAAAGATTTTCCCCAATTTCTGGCATTTGTGGTTCTTAAAGAAAGTGAAACTGAATTTGATCAGTAAGAAGCGGTCATCGTTCCTTCCTTCTCAGATCGGCAACACATCGAATGCTCAAGTCACAGGAATTTTTCAATCATAATGATGATATTATTGTAGAAGATACTACTTTCTTAGTTTGTCTTGTTTAATTTGAGAACCCAACAAATACAGGTTTTTTCTTGATCTGAGTACCGTTTTCCGTTTGTTTTTTTTTTGTTTGTTTGTTTGTTTTTTTTTGTTAAAAGTTAAGTTTATTTACTATTTAATATTTCTGTTATTTTCTTCAATTCACAAAAAGAAAAAAATATCTTTCTTTAAAATCATTTTAATAAGAGATTATTTTCATCATTATCTAAAAATGAATAAATAAACAAACAGAATATGACAGTAAAACAGGAGACAAGCCGAAATCAAATCTAAAAGAAAGCCAAAAATAAGAGAGGTCATCATATTTGTTTTGTTTATGGGTCATTTCAAAGTCGCGCTCAGTCTTCGAACCATAAAATTCAATGTTTTTCGTTGGTGCTAGTTTTTTGTTATTTTTTTTTAAATTTATTTAAATCAAAATTTTAACGAAATTTTGCTAGCCCCCGACTGAACTAGTCCCTTTTACCAATTCCCAAACAACATATATTATTCCAATTGATTTCTAAAATTCCATGTTGGAGTGAAAGAAAAATAAAAGGAACGACCAAAGGGAGATTTTACCAAATTCATTTTTTTTTATATTAAAAAAAATCAACTTGACATGATCTGAATAAATCGCAAGTGAAAAAATATTTTTATATGCATCATTTCCAAAAAGAAACCACTTTATTTGTTCATTTATTTTTGTTTTTTCTTTGACGGTGTAATAGCAAAGACGAGGCAGAGTAAAAAAAACAAAAACTACAGAACGAGCCACTCTATACTATCATTCATTAAAAAAAAAAAAAAACGATGAATGAGACAAGAAACTTACGCAACAAACATGTAGGTTAAGTAAATAAGTAACGTGTTAAAATTATTAAATAAAATGAAAACATGACCCCGAGAAAGAAAAAACAAACTAACCCAAAACGCTACCGGAAAACAGAATAAATAGTGTAAAATGAATTAAGAGAGAATTATAATCAATAGTTTTTAATACCTACAAATATACAATTTCTTTACCTTACCTAAATAGCGAACGATTGTGTCTCGGTAAATGTCCACTTCGGCCGGCTTTTCGAGAGGAGCTGGGCCCAGTGACGTTTTCGTTGGGTCACCCATTTCTTTTGAACCCATGTCGATTTTCGTCAACGTCTCTGACCCCGAAAAAGATGGATTCCTACAGCTTATTAATTACTTTTATTTCTCTTCACGAAAAGAACGGAGGAATCTGTTTAGCCATGTGTTCGTTGTTGGGTATTTTTTAACGATAGCCTCAATGGGAGGGGCGAAACCACGTGATATGTCTGCTAGGAGCAGACGCGAAGAACTGATTTTTAAAGGCGGTGATTGAAAAAAATATATATTTATATACTTAAACAGACCACTTTTTCTTGTCACTTGTTTTGTTTTATTTGTTAATATTTTCTTCAGCAATTTTATTCTTTCTAAGTTTTCTTTCAATACAATAAATAATGAAATTACATTTTAGAGTAAAACAAGAAATAAAAGTGACCGCCCTCTTATTACAAATAGCCAATCAGAAGCCTGGAAATGTTTTTGTTTTGGTGTGGTTTTATTTTTATTTTTGTTTTTGTATTATTTTATTTTGTTACTTAATCATTAAATGTAAAAGTAGTAAATTTCTCTCTCTCTCTCTCTCTCTCTCTCTATATATATATATATATATATATATATATATATATATATATATATATATATATATATATATACTTTTTTTTTTTTTTTTTTTTAATATTGTCAGTGTCAGTACTTAAGAAATAAAAATTAATTTGATGGAAAAAGCATTACTAGTAGATGAGTCAACTTAAAATCAAACCTTAGGTGAAAATTCTCCTTCCGGCTATGGGGAAATAGTAGGACAGATTGGGCTCTTTAAACTTAGTATGGTAACCAGTCTAGGAGAAGAAAAACCTTTAATTTAAAGCTGTTAAACTCAACATAAAATTGACCTCATGTAACATCCTGCTTGTGGTAAAGTGGTTGGGTAAATATATAGTCATGTCATACTGAAAGGACTACAAGATCACTAAGCTCTAATGAACCTGCTTGCTACTTAGATAAGTGACCACTTAGTAATAATAGATACTGTTAGTAACATGAGGTTTGTGTGTCAATCAAAGCAAAGTTTAGTCAATAATAAAAAAAACAATTGGAGAATGCATTCAGTGGATTTCAAGAACACATTAATCTTTGCATAGAAATGACGGTTAAACTTAACATTGATTTGACAAAATAGGTTGTGTACCATTGTGTACAATTTGCTTTCATTTGCAAACACAGAAATTTATTTTCTTAAAATCTAAATGACACATAGGCTTTAAAGACACTTTAAAATAATTTATGTTAATGTGTAGCACCCCACATTAAACCTCATGAGGAGTCAAATAAATGGGAAATCAAAAAAATAAACCTGTACACAAGGGGAATGAAGATGGCTCCTTTTTGTTTTAAATACATGAATTCTATTTTATTTGCATTCACATTGAGGCCAATGCTTCCTGCTGCTTCAGGAGGGATTTGGCTTGGGCAGGTGTAGTCACGAGAAACACTAGATAATCTGTGTAGTCTATGTCTGTCATTATTTTCGTGGAATCTGTAGACCATTACAAATACCTTGGGAACAATATCTCATCAACAGAAAACGATGTCAACATACACATAGAGAAGACATGGATTGCTATTGACAGCTTATCTATCATATGGAAATCTGATCTCTCTGATAAAATAAAACAGGATTTCTTCCAAGCTGTGGCAGTGTCAGTACTACTGTATAGATGCACCACCTGGACTCTTAAGGAAACACATGGAGAAAAAGTTACATGGGAACTACACAAGAATGCTATGAACTGTTTTAAACAAATCCTGAAAGTAGCATCTCACAAAGCAGCAGCTGTACGACCACTTACCTCCCATCTCACAAATCATTTAAGTAAGACAAACAAGAGACACTGGACAAAGCAGGTGAAATAATAATGAACTCATAAGTGACATTTTCTTATAGAATCCTATGCATGAACATGCCAATGGTGGCTGACCACCAAGGGCTTACATACATCAGCTCTGTGTAAGAGACTGGATGCAGTCTAGAGAACCTGCCAGGAGTGATGGATGATTGGGGATAGATGGTAAGAGAATCAGGGAACTCCGTCCGATAGGCAGGACTCAATGATGGTTTTGGTACACAAGTAAAAATTTTGTAAGATTTTAAGAGCCACACTTGGCTTCAAAAATTAATTCCATGAAACAAGGATTTTATAATCTCAGATAAAGATTGACTTATCCTTTCCCAGTTCAAAAAGTTTTTAATATAAATAAATACAAGTATGTATTTACCCAAACCCTCAGCCATGAGAAGGATGTGACACAAGGTCAATTTTTCAGTGGAGAACTGCTAGTTTAAATTCAGTCTTCCTTCTCTTAGACTGGTTGCCTTACCAAGGTTAAAGAACCCAATCTGTCTTAATATTTACCCATAGCTAAATGAGAAGAAAAGAAATGGATTCAAGATTTTCTCAAAGATCTTAGTATGTATATATGCACACACACACACACACAAAATATGCATCCCTGGTAAGATCATAAAAAAAAGTTAGTGACCGTAGTTGAGGGTAACCCAAAGGCTCTCTTTTCAATAGCTACGACACCGATGCGTAGGGGAGGGTGCTACTCCATTCCCTGGATTGCTCCACTTTACCTTTAATCTGTACCTTATAATGCTGACTGCTAAGCAAGGCCGCATCAAGTACCATTTTTTGAGTCTTTGGTATGACTTGACCTGGGATTGAACCCCAGTCTTCTGGATCATTGGTGAACACTCTACCCACTAGCTTTGGTGATATTTGCAGTCACTGTTATGAGAATTATATGATTGATTAATTGATTGATTAACAGCATGTCAACCCCTCAAGGGTTATTTTATTCCTAGGGGTTAAGGAATCACATTCATTTTTTGCCTAGTTGTTTCTTAAGAGTGTTTTTTTTTTGCACACAGTCCCATTGATGCAATTTAGTGTCATACCCAAGACACCTCATTGTGTGGGGGGTTCTTACCCTACAGCTGGGGATACACTTAGGCTATTCTAACTCTGCTGACAGGGTGCAGAATTAAATATAGAAAAACAATTTATGTTTAATACAGTTCATACTTCTATGAATAACAGCATAATGCTCTCTCTCTCTCTCTCTCTCTCTCTCTCTCTCTCTCTCTCTCTTTCTCTCTCTCTCTGCATCCGTATATTATTAGCTGGTGTATGAAACTGGTTGTAAGTGTGAGTGGTCAGTAAACAAGGTCGTTAATGAGTAAGGACCAGGTGTAATACTAAAATCTTGTAATAAATAAAATTTAAACAAAAATGTAGATATTGTCATTTCTTTAAGATTCATCACAGGACAGACATCCTATTGCTACTAATGTTGGACTATTTAAAAACCAAACAGTAATTTTACTGTTACTTGTATGTCTGGCTTAGTTCTTTTTTTTCTATTGGTTTATAGTTCAGTTGCCTGAATTAGCAGAGCAATTTAATAATGGATATACAACCAAGATATGCAACCCTGGTTAGGTTGCTTACACAGAAACAATGTCTATTTGAGGACACTTGCAGTTACAGCTAAGGTGGTAGCAGAGACAACTAAATATCTGTGCTTCAAAACTAATAATAAACTCACATAGTAGATAGGAAAACTATTTTTCACCCACAGACACACATGATAGATAGATAGATAGATAAGTTAGGAGAGTGTAGACACTGACAGTTTTTTTTCCTCTGTGATCATCAGATGAAGAACATGAATCTGTCTGTTCTCAACTCACCAGCTATGAGTAAATAGTAGGATAGACTGTGTTCATTAGTCTTGTTTAGGCAACCAGTCTAAGAGAAGAAAAAGTCTGAATTTAAACTAGCAGTACTCCACTTGGTTAAGCAGTTACTAACTACTCTAAGAGAAGGAAAACTCTAAATTCAAATCAGCTTTATTCTACACAAAGATTAACCTACCTGTGGCATAAGTGTTCAGTAAATATATACATACATATATATATATATATATATATATATATATATATATATATATATATATATATATATATATATATCATCACCATTAAGTCATGCTGCTTGCATGGATTTCACTGACTCTCTCTCTCTCTCTCTCTCTCTCTCTCTCTCTCTCTCCATCTGTCCCTATCCTCTATCCTTCTTGGCAGGTCTTCAAAACTGCATCCTGTGCTTGTGCAAAGCTGTTATAGGTAAGTTCTTGCTGGTCGACCAACACTGGCACATCCATATTAGAATTATCATGACTAGAAAATCCAGCAAACAACTACATACGACATACCGAACACTGAATAGCTGTTTCGACTTTATTAGGTCTCATCAGCAGTGCACACCATGATCTCCACCACTGGAGATCGAACCAACAACCACAGTATGCAGAAACCAAAACTCTACCACTGGGCCACTGGTTCATGTCATATATAAGCGATGCCGAATTAACTAGTCACAGTGTGTACTAATGATGAGACCCAATAAGGTCAAAACACCTGTTCAGTGTTCTGTATGTTGCATGTAGGTGTTTGCCGGATTTTCTAGTTATGATAATTCTAATATAACATTCCTCCATTTAAATATATATATATATATATATATATATATATATATATATATATATATATATATATATATATATATACAGGGTGTGGAAGTGAAATATGAAAGAGGGAGGATTGGATTCCTACCTTTACCACAGGATGTAGAAGTGAAATACAGAATTGGGGGATTGGATTTATGCCTTTATCACAGGATGTGGAAGCAAAATATGGAATAATTTTTAAAACATTTTCTTTTAGTCTAATTACTAAAATTTTTGAAAAAAAAAACATGATAAATCTAAATTTTCATGATTAACTCTATTATTCAAGCACTAATTCATTAAAATTCAGCCCAATATGAGTGAGCAAGAAAGGAAATGACAAAGAATTTGGGTGGGGGAAGAATTACTATGAATAACATTAGTCTAGATAGAATTATTTCATTTTAATGATTAAAATTTGATGTAGATATGGCTGAATGATTAATTTTTTATATAATCTTAAATAGGAAGCAGCTGCAAATTTTCCTCAGTTAAATTTGAAGTGTGATGAAACCGGATGTTGTTCTATACAAGCCAAAATAAACTGATACATACATCTGCTAGGTTTGTATTGGGTTGGGTTTACGTAGACAAAATAAGGGTGGGGGGTGTCTAGTCTTGTGAATTAGGAAACAGTTATTTTCGTCCATTCTTTTTTTTGGGGGGTATCTGAAAAAGTACTGTTAATTTTTAGAGCATTGATTAAGAATAGAAATAAATTTATCATAATGTGACTGTTGTTTTTTTATTTTGAAAAAAAAGTTATATATATATATATATACATATATATATACATATATATATATATATATATAGAGAGAGAGAGAGAAGGAGAGAGAGAGTATGCCACAACTTTCCATGCATATGGTTTTTAACATTTTTAACATTTTTAACATTTTATTTTTTTGTATTTCAAATATCCTAAAATTTTGTTTCAATAAAGAGTAACAAATTGGAACTAAGAATTAAACTGAAGGCCAGACCAGGAAGCAGTCATATTGTTGCAATCAAATTTAACAAAAATCATGGAATGAACATCATACACAACAACTGTGTCAAAACTTGTTTGAAAGACAGCAATGAAGGTACAACAGCTACAATACTCTTGGCCTTTACACAGAGTCCCATAAAAAGTAAACAGTGGTTGTCTGGAAAAAGAGGTGTCAACAGATTGAGAGTTAGTTGCATTTTAAAAAAATAAATGGCATCCATACAAATTACATAGAACACAACATATGAGTGAAAAATCAGGAAAACTTACAAAACACAAATCACCTTCAAGAATGTATTTCTGATGTCATTACAAGCTTAACTTTAGGTGTGGTGATATGTGTTCTTCAGCAGTGGAGGACACATACTGAAATATTGTGAATTGAATTACCACGACCAGAAAATCCGGTGAATACCTATGCACGACATACAGGAACACTGGACAGCTGTTTCAGCCTTATTAGGTCTCATCAGCAGTGTATACCATAATCTCCATCACTGGAGATTGAACCAGCGACCACAGATTGCAGTGCCGAAACTCTACAACTGAGCTACCAGTTCATATTGCACGCAAGTGACGCCAAATCAACGAGTCATGGTAATTCAATTTACAATATTAATTCCTCTACTTAAAAAAGAAAAATATGAACATACGACAGTAGTCATGTAGTGTATATAAGAAAATGTTTATTTTTCATATGCAAGGAAAACTAGAGAACACCGATTGGCTCATTGCCTAGTAGGTAGAGTGTTCACTAATGGTCCGGGAGACCTGGGTTCAATCCTAGGTTGCGTCATACCAAAGACTCCAAAAATGGTACTTGATACCTCCTGGCTTAACACTCAGCACTATAAGGTACATATCAAGGGTAAAGTGGAGCAATTCAGGGAAAGGAGTTGTGCCCTTACATACACCTCGGTGTAGTAGCAATTGAAAAGGGAGCCTTCTGGTTGCTCTCAACTATGGTTGCCAATTTTACTTACAATACATATATATATATATATATATATATATATATATATATATATATATATATCAATGATATTCAGTCAGAATCTGAAGACAATGGATGTGGATTATTCGCGTATAGAATATATGAGGAATTTCATATAAATCTATGGGAGTGCTCGATGTATGGCTATTATTATATATTCCACATCCAGGTTTATATAATAAAATTTACATACAAAGCATATACAATGCAATTAGAAGAAAACTCAAACCTGGTTAAATAAATTTACAATGACAATTTTACCAGGTTTGGGTTTTCTTCTAATTACATTATATATATATATATACATATATATATATATATATATATATATATATATATAAATACATATATAAATACATATACATATATATATATATATAAATACATATATATATATAAATACATATATATTTATATAAATACATATATATATATATACATATATATATATATATAAATACATATATATATATATATATATATATAAATACATATATATATAAATACATACATACATATATATATATATTTATGTATATATATATATATATTGTCATCCATTGACAAGCTGTGTGTGGATAAATTCATTTCTATGTATATGTTTATTTTTTAAATCAGTTTATTTTTGCTTGTATATATCAAATTCTCATACACCTCACTAAATATATCAAAATGATATAAAATATATTTCTTTTTTTTTCTTTTCTCTCTCTTTAATGACCTTTATTTCATACCTTGATGATAGCATTTATGTGAAGTTTCTTTTCCTTGCCTTTGAATTTGATACGAAATCAACTCATCCCCTCTAAACCACATTTACTTTGCATTCCAAGCACCAAGTTATAACAATGTATACATATATAACACACTGCAAAAGCATATTACTTATGTGTACAAGTAAATAGGTTCTCAGGATAAATTGCTGAGATGACTGACTTAGCCTAGTGCATACAAAAGCACTCTTACTTATTCAGTGCTGCATAACTGGTTTAAACACAGATATTATAACTTCAAGCCTCTAAACTTGTTATTGACTTTATAATGTCTATCTTTCATTGCTATTCAATACAAAAGCCTTCTCATCTCTTACTATAATATATCAAGCATCTTTTCTGTTCATTTGTCTGTCTTTCATTATGTAACTCAAGGATGGCTTGAGTAATAGCTACCAAATTTTCTATGGTTACTAATGAATGTGCTTTAAGCTGATTAGTTTTTGAAATTGCCAAAACTTTTTGATTTGTTAGCAAGGGGTTCAATTTAAAAGTATAATACCTTAGTTTATGTCCACCTGCTTAGCTCAACTTTATTTATATCTGTTTAACCATGACAGAAACGAAAATTATGACTTTTTTATTGAAAGAAAACTTGAAGATTCCTTGACTGCTTATTGGCATGATGGTTAGAGTGTTTGGCAATGGCCAAGTAGACCTGGGTTCAATCCCAGGTCGAGTCATACCAGAGACTTTAAAAATGGTACTTGATATCTCCTTGCTTAACACTCAACAATATAAGGTTCATATCAAGGGTAAAGTGGAGCAATCCAGGAAAAGGAGTTGCACCCTCCCCTACATCTCAGTGTAGTAGCTATTGAAAAGGGAGCCTTATGGTTTCCCTTGACTACAGTTGCCAACTTTACTTATTACCAGCTTAAATTTCTACCTTATTGATGGGATATTTCTCTTTAATTAATGAACATTTTATTTAGACATGTATAGAAAAATCATGTGAAACAAATTTGCTGGTGTGAAGAAATGAGTATGGGGAGGAGGAAGTTCCCATGGCGTAGTGGTTAACATACTAGACAGCAACATCATAGTAAGCAAATTCAAACACCAGTCATTAATTTTCGGACTAATATTCAGGGAAAAAGTATGTCCTGCCCAGCAATGGATAATATAGCACAACTACTGCCTTACAAATTGTAATTTACAAAGCTTTTTGCTTAGATGTGGCACAAGGCCGTAAGAATGGAACACTCAATGAGACTTGAACTCACTTGTGTAGGTTTGCTGTTCTAGCTTGTTAACCATTACACCACCCTAGGGGCCCTACAAGTAATTTACAAAGCTTTTTGCTTAGATGTGGCACAAGGTCAATATGAAATGGACCAAATTCATACCAGCCGGTGTTCAGGCCGGAAGTTCCTCCCGCACCTTCCACCTGGAAGCGACCGGTGCGGGAGGCAAAGTTCAAACTAACAAACTATACCAGTTGAAACGCAAACTGCTACATTTACAGGTGACTAAAGTTTAAGTTCAGTTCCAGCAAATCAACGGTTCTTTGTAGTCCAGTCAGCAAAAAAAAAGATGCAAGTTAAATTAATTGATTGATTTCCATGGCATGTCAACATCTTGAGGGTTATTTTATGCCTAGAGGTTTGGGAATAATGTTCATTGTATGTTCATATTTACATTTTTTTGTGTAGATGTTTTTTTTTCACATACTCCAAATACAAATAATTCTTAATCAGAACACTTTGACCATTAGATGGAACCCTAGCAGGTACTAACACTCCAGGTTAGAGTGGACCTGGGAGTAATGGCAATGAAGGGGTTCTTCCAAAATTTTCAGAACTGAAACCTCACTTTCAGAAGCAGTTTAGTGTCACACCCAGGACACCAATTTTTTTTTATTTTTGTTTTTTCTAGTGATTATGTGATGGTCTAAACAAAGTTTAGTAAATACAACTTAAAACTTCTTACCATAGAGCCATAGATAGCAGGTTAATCTCACAGACCATTGATAGTGATATGGATCCTCCTTCTAGCGATTATGTGATGGACTAAACAAAGCTTAGTAAATATAACTGAAAACTTCTTACCAAAGAGCAATTGTGAGTGGGTTAGTCTAATCAGTCATTGTATGTGAAGTGATATCTATTTTTATTGGATGTACTGCTATAAAGAAGTACTGAAAAGTTCTTGGCCCAACCAAGAAGAGAATACTCTAGAGCCATTAAGTGATCACACTATTCTGCATACTGATGAGGCTGCTAAACACACTCAGCACATTATTTCTCAACACTTCCAAAGGAAACTTAAATAAAAAATGGTCACTCTCTTCTTGGTTGGGATGCACATTTTTCAGCTCTTATATTTTTGCCAAAAGCAAAATTAACAATGACATCGAAGGTGACATTACATATACAGGAATGGAAGAGAGACTGCTATAAGCAAGCTTCTTCTTGAAAAACAAATGATTTGAACAAATACTGCTCCCTATCAAATAAATTGTAGGCAATAGTTGATGAAAAGCCTTCCTCTGGAATTGAAAAGGGCATAATACTATATGAGGATAATGGTAGACTGCGTACGTCTTTGATAACTAAGAAACATAAGTTGTTACAGCTTGGCTGAGAAATGTTTATTCATCCATTGTATTGATGAGATCTTGCACCTTCAGGATTACCATTTATTACAATTCCCTGAAAGACTCTAAAAAGAGCAAAGAAAGATAAAGTTTCAAGAAGATGGAATTATTAAGTTAGCAAAACATAGTGGACCAGAACAATAAATAACAAATCATTTTCACTGGTATTTTCTTTCATTTCAATAATAGAAAAATTGGCAACTTGCTTTGGTTTTCAATCTACAAGGAACAGCATTAAATAAACGAAGCAAGATTTGAAATAAAGTCCAGGGCTTAGAATTTGGAGACTGTATCTTCTGCAGAGAGGGTAAGACACCCCCCATCCAAAAAAAGGGGTGTCCGGGGTATGTCACTAAACTGCATCTGGTGGTGAGGTTCCAATTTTGGAGCTCTTGGGAGTGAGGTGTACCCCTTTATCATCATTAATCCCTGCACCATCCAAAAATAAAAAGGCGACCTTCATCTTTGGTCGGGGTGCATATCCCTCATACTTTTACTTCATTTCAGAATAGGTTGAGTTTAGTGCAACATAAAGACATTGGCTATATATATATATATACTCCCTCTATCAGGTGGGTTTCAATTTTGGCTTGAAACATCTCATATGTCTAGCCACACTGAAGAGTTGTGATACAACGAAACAGTCTGTCTATTGATGACAATATATAGGCTCCTCACTGTGGGTTGAGGACCCAAATGGGGAATTTGCTGGCTACAACTTATGCGGAAATTTATAGCTCTTCTCATGAACTGAGCACTCTAGTAGCCAAAAACATATATGTAAAATAAAAATACATAAAAAACTCCTTCTCTTACGCTGAGAATGTGGATGATCTGGGGGGTAAGATATCTGACTAACATAAAGTTAACTGGATTTTGATCTCAGCTTGAAGTATCTCACAAGTCTAGCCACACTGAAGAGTTGTGATACAATAAAACAGTCTGTCAGTGGATGATATATATATATATATATAAAGAGACAAAGAGAGTTAGAACAAGAGAGTCAGGAAGTAAGGTTTGAAGTTAACCGGTGCTTGAAAATGTGGAGGAAGCAGGTGATAAAAAAAGATGAATCTCTAAGACAATTGTTGTAAGATGACTTACAATGACATCATGCCATTTCTTTAGATGAAAAAGATTTAAAAAATCCAAGTAATGAAAGCTTACATTCATTTAGCAGTTTTTCTTCTACACCGACAATAATGTCACAACAGAAGAAGCAAGCATCCAAGTTGAAATCAACAATTGTGGAATGTTTTTTAAAGACTACTCTCTTCTAGAAAGTATTCCTCCTGTAAGACACACCCTAAAACAAATGCTTTATACTATTACATTAGTAAATATCTTCACTAGAAAATTATAAACCCAACACAAAATGACTATAGGCAGTTGGTACATAGTGATATTTTAATGATTTTATGTGGCTTTTATCGTGTCAATCTTCTCAAATGTTCTGTTTTTAGATGTAAATTATGATAATTCCATCAGATGAGAAATGGCTTTTTTTTTGTCGGGCTGGAATTCAATCCAAGTTTTGGCTTCTGAAATAAAGAAAACAAACATATCAACAAATAAAAACATTTCTCATCTTTCAATATTATTACACGTAAAACAGAAGTCGAAATAAGTTTTTCTAAAGAAAAAGCTTTGGCATCTGTCAAAATAATGAATTTATCAAAGCATAAGTATTTCACTCAACCGAAATAATACATTAACAGAAAATAAGATAAACGAAAGATTGTTACTATCTGTAACACTGCTGACCAAGCTATTACTGAAAGTCTTTTTTCACTGAAGTCCTTTTGACTTCTGTTCATTGAACTGTCTCATCCTAACAGCATGGTACCTCTATATTCATTATCTAGAGGCCCACTACTTCCGTCCACTGTCAATCAGTCTTCAATTGCTAGTGTCTCACTTTATTCCAACACGACAAAATGAATCCACAAAAAACAAATAATTTTCATTTTCAGGTAACATCTATTTCTAATAACAACACTGTTGCTTGTGTACTTTTTCTTTCAGCTTCAAGTCCAAGAGAATTTTATGGATCTTATTTTCTTGAACAGATTCTAGTTTGAGTATATACCATTTGGCAGCAGGGCTAAATTTTCATCTCTTGCATAATTCCCAGGGGATTTCCCACCCAGTCATGTCTAGTCTTTTATTCCTTTTGTGCCTGTTGGCTGCATTTGTTTAATATGTGATTAACCATGTCATCTGTATCATCACCTTAAAGTACACTTGTTATTCTTTTGCATATCATCAATTATTATTATTAATTTTGTCCTGCTGAATAGGAACAGATTTACCTTATACAAAAGGCATGCATAGTGTAATTGTAATACTTTGTGTAATGACTTAGTGTAATTATTAAGCTGAGTGTAATTGTTAAGTGTAAATTGCCAGCGTAATTGTTATAATTGAAGGAAATGGAATCAGTAACTTGAGTTCAAATCCTGAAGAAAGCTTTCACTTTGAGCTAATGCCCTTAGGAAAAGCATGAATTCATCTGTTCTCCAACCATAAATAATAAAGCAAACTAGGTTTATTAGGCAACCAATCAAGGAGAAAAAAAACCTCCAAATTCAAACCAACTTTACTCCACTTAAAAATTGATCTTGAGTCGCATCCTGCCTATGATAGTGTGGTCGATTCAATCTTGTACAATGGCGAGCGAGATATATTGCATTAGCAAGTCTACTTTAAAAGGTTTGTTCTTTAGAAGAGCTGAAAACCTGCACTATATATATATATATATATAGAAAAGTAAAGTTGGTGACCTGTAGTCAAAGGGGACCCGAAGGCTCCTTTTTCAATAGCTACTACACCAAGGTGTAGGGGAGGGTGCTAAAAAAAATCAAGTGTCCTGCTTGACAGCAGGTTGTTATTGTTGGTGTTTTGCTTCTTTCAACTATCAGATGATCACATAATCCCTGTCTTAATCCCATAATCTGTTGTTGACAACATAACACTAGAGTGTCACATTTTTAAAAATCAAAATACCAAAATGAATCCAAAGTTTTGCACTATTTTTATACATGCTAGTTTGTTGCATGTATTTAAAGTAGTTCAAGCCATGGAAGGTACCACCTATGGTTGGTAGTATCACAGTAGTTGGTGGGCTGACATGTTGTGCATTCCTTCACCTTGAGCATGATTTGAAAGCTACACAGATGAACATGCAACATAGTCTAATTTGAGAACTTATGGTTACAAATTCAAACTGGGCCATAATACAGTGGAAGCAACCAAAGACATTTGTTGTGTAAAAAGGTAAAGGCACATTTGATCGCATTACAGTAAACAGATGGATCAAGAAATTTTGCTTGGATTGCAAGAAGCTCCATGATCAAGCAAGATCAAATTAGCCTAAAACAGTGGATTCAGAGGCTGTACTCCAAGCCATCGAGACAAATCCAGTGAGCAGGTCTTGGAGAGTGTCAGTTGAGCTTGACATCTCACTATCCACTTGGGGTTTATTACCTTTACAACCGCAGCAAAAGTATCTAAAAATGCTGAATTGTGCCTCACATTACAAAAATATTGCAAAACTTTTTGACTCATCTTAATAGGTTTTTTCTGTAATGCTACTTAGTTGACATAGTTCTACACTGCTTCTACATTCATATTTTGAGTTTTGAAATATAAAAATCTTTGCTTACATAGGGTCACCTATCAATATATTGTTATAGCTTTCTGCCATTTTAGGAAAGTATCTTTACAAAACAAGATGTTGGCTTCTGAATGAATGACTTCCTAACACTAAAGAGTGGACCAAAATTTTCTATTCCTTTCTTGTGATCCCAAATATGGTATAAAAATTCTTTGTCCCGTTTCTTCTTTTTCTAACAATTGATTTCTAATGGAATTTACTGTTTATTAGCTTTTGACTCACCTTATTATATGGTGACTGGGATGTCTTCACTTTTCTCTCTAATGTATTCATACGTGATTCTTTACCAACACTTTTGACTGTTACAAGAGGAACTGGGGGTGGTAATTTATTGGTATAGATTTGCTGAATCCGAGAAGTTGGTTTCTTTTTTACCCTCGGAGGGGCACTAATCCACCAGGATATTCCTGCCGGATTGTCATTCATTCTGTTAATATTGTTAAACATCTTGTTATTTGCTTCTGTCTGGCATCCCTTGTGCAAAGATGATTTCTTGGTAATTTTGTCTCTCGGAGAGGAAATATCTGTTGCTTTCCTTGATTCTTTGCTTGGTTTTTTCATAGATTTAACTGTAAAGTAAATTTTAAAGAATTAAAAATACTCAGAAACAATTCTAATCACAAAGTATTGCTTTTATATGTAGCTGATGCAATATATAAGTGGTTGCTGAAGGCCTCATGGCTGCCAAAAGGCCACCAAGAGCACTTATTTATTTCTTTTTTGCATATTTGATTGATTATATCAGCAATTATATACATGCTTATCATGTTGGGAGGGGTTTGAATATGCTAATTTTATTTCCAGCAAATGGTTGAGACACCCCCCCCCCTTCATGCTCCAATTGTTGTATTTTGACCTTCAACCCGGCCAAAAATGAATTCCAAAGTGATGCACCGGAAGGAAGTGACACATCCCAATGGCCAGTAATCGAAAGAAATCGCGTAGGCGGGATTTGGCTGATGAAATGGGACATGGTACACTCATAGACTGATGCACCGGAAGAGAGTGACCTGTGAACTGCATGACAGTTATTTCCACTTGATGACGATTAAACATGCCATTCCAAAGATCGAGTAGGCGATTGAGTGGGCGTTGAACTATTATATAACTCAGTCAAGACAGAAGTCAGACAGTTGGAGACGGAGTTATAGACGAGATGTGGTAGGGAAAGCCACATCAGGCCGAAGGGGCTCTTAGAGCCTCTGATGAGTTGGGGTCCAGAGAAGTTGCTGATAAGATGTGGTAGAGAAAGCCAGCAGTGGGCCTCTGGGCCTCCAGTTGAGCAGTCTTGGAGAACGAGAAAGACACAACGCTGACGGCCATTAGAGTGGGGGTCAATATATTGCAGTTATGTTCGGTCTCCAACTCCCACTCACACGCACACCTTGAGTAACCCTTTTTGAACCCTTACAATAAAACGAGAGGTACATATTTGTTAAAGAAGTTTTCACTCGTCCTTTATCATTGTGTCGTTGTGAATTATTCTGCATGTATATGCATGTGTATATGCATATGAGTTTATAACACAATAAATAAGTTTCTTAGGTAACTGAACTCTATCTAATGATGAGGCTTCAGTTCTGGAGATCTGAGAAATGTGAAGTAACTCCCTTCATTGCCATGACTCCCAGGTCCACTCTGACCTGGAGCAGTAGTACTTGTTAGGGTCCATCTGTGGGTCAAATAGTTTTTAAATTATTCATAGAGATGTGAAAAAAAACTCTAAAGAAACAATAACACAAAATGCAAATATGAACATACAATAAATGCAATTCCCTAACTACAAGGTATAAATAACCCTAAACGGGTTGGCATGCCATTAAAATCAATCAATTATATACCCATTCTATATTGTATATAGCATATAAAAGCTTAGATATTTTCCCACATAGTAAAGGTACAAGAGATCTAACCTTGACAACAGTAATTTCTGCCTTGGGTTCCTATAAAGACATTTAAGATTTTACCAGTAGATTGACTCCTTAAAGACTCATGATCTTATCACACTTTGTTGAGTCTGTTTCCAATTTTTCTTGGTTAGAGATAATTTATAATTACATAGAAAAAGGTGTTTAGTGCCGTGTAGTAACTGACTATTAAATACTGGAAATGAGTCTTCTGCTAAGTTTATGGGTCATTCATGATAAGAATACATTCAAATTATAATAAAGAGTCATGCTCAGAAAGGTATAATGTATACAGCAATAATATACTAAATTGCAAAAATAATTAGAGGTGGTTATTGCTAGAATAATGATGTTGAATTCTGCCTGTGCTCAATGGCTGACACAACTACATTGTCACAGCTACTCTACTCCATGTTTATGTTATCCATTTCTACATGTGAATGAGGGCAAAACTCTCCAATTGTTTTTTGACACCAATTACCAATAAATTCTTAACCAATTAAAATCCAATCTTTTGATAAATCAAATTTCAAGCCAAGTACTGTTTCTAGTTTATGTTAAAAAAGTACTGAGACTAAGGCTGCCAATCCAGTCGGCTGGAGCTGTAGAATATACCAACTGCATCTCTGCAGAGGGATAAGATATCCCCAATGAGTGTCCTAGATATGACACTAAACAATCTGATGGTGAGGCTCCAGTAATGCTAGAGCTTTATGGAATAAGGAGTACCCCTTCATTGCCATTGCTCTCTAGTCCACTCTGACCTGGGTTGATAGTATCTGAAAAGGTTCTATCTATGGGTCAAATTGAACTGTTTGACATTTAAACTGAGTGCAAACAAATGCTGAATTGAACTGTTAGAAATAGAACTGTTTGATCATTTAACTGTGTGTAAATAAATGACTGATGTTTAATTGAATTGTTAGTGATACATAGCAATACTTGCAACCATTTAACTGCATTGACTTATGTTTATAAAACATATACACAGTCAGCAACATTTGGTGACTGTTGGTCTAATGATCACATTGGTGAGAAACTAGCCATCAAACTTCATTGACTCTGTTTCTACACACTCCAAACTTAGATATACATTCACTCTATCAACCATATTGAGCTCTCTTTATTGATAAATATAGCAATCTACATTATATAATATAAGTTTTTTTCAATAAATGTAAACTCTGCATTGTTTGAAATTAGTTTATAACAAAAAATTATTTTGATCTTGTAAATCAATTTTCCAAGCTTGAACAGAGGTCTGTCATCAAATTTTTTGTAGCTGAGAAGTGCAAACCATGTGAAATTTACAGAAGAATATGTAATTGTGTATGAAGAAGCATGTTTTGGTAAAAAAATTCCCGAAGAATCCTTCCAGCATGACATAGAAACATAATAGAGAAGGATGGGAAAGTGCATTAGACTAAAGAGAGATTATTCTAAAGGGGAAACCACTTTGTTGTTTTAGATTGAATTTAATTGTTTTTGACAGCAGTCCTGTTACTTTTCAGACACAGTTTATATATCAAGACATCTGAATGTTTTTATCTTAGATGTACTCGAACTATCAGGATGAGGACACTAGTCCAAGTATGTCAGTGAATGATAATTCCTTATCTCAGAAATTTAGTTGGGACTATATCAACCAAAATGAGAACACTTGTCCTGATACATCAGTGAATAATAAAGATAGTTTCTTATGTCAGAAATTCAAGCAAAAATATAATTGTTTCTTACCCTGGTGGGCCTGAGGGAGAAATTCTGGGGGTAAGTAGCAAAAGAGAATGGGTGAACCAGACTGGGATAAACATGGAGAACTACTTTTTCCTGGGTTCACTGCATCTACCCAGGACATTCTTCTTCCAGCTGGACTTGATCCTGTCCCAAGTGCCATTCCTCTATCCGGATGATAATCTTTTTTTGAAATATTTTCATTTGCATGTAAATGTTCCATCAATTCCCTCACTAAATAAGAAACTTTCTTGGCTTCAGAAGCTTCAATGGGTTGACCAATCTGTTATAAAAAGAAACAAAGAAATAAAGACTGATATTTGTATGTATCACGTTGCTCATAAATTTCTAATCACTTGGTTTTGTGTTAAAAACATGAATATTATACAAGAAATGAATTTATTGCAATCCACATAACAAGGCATCATCTTAGCCATATTTTTGTGATTTTAAATGCTAAATTTTTAGTAAACTTTACTGATAACAGAATTAATTGTTAAATAAAAAAACAAGTTTTTATTCTATCCGACAATTTTGTACAGGTACGATCAAAGTGTTTGAAAAGGTAATATATCTTGAAACAGTAATATATATTGCTATTTGGATGAATCACCAATCTAATAAGTTAATTTAGATTGACTGCCTCTGCTCAAAAGGGAAACAAAGATACAAGCAACACAATTAGAACAAGATAACAATTTTTATTGTCTCCAGGAGTCCAGAGATAACAGGTTCATTTGCAAAGAGGTGTGAGTGTAAAAAAAAAGAGTTTTTGTGATGGTGTTCCGATTGGCATTTGTAGTGAATTTGTAGTGAAATATGTCCCTGGCATTGAGCTCTTGGAAATAAGCAGTTCTTGATTGTAGCATAAAGAAGTGCATACAGGAAGTGAATTACTTATTTGTGGAATTATGGAGTTGTGACCAATGTCCGAGTGGCAGAAATGTTAGTGCATGTGTAGTAGAACAACATGAGTAAGCTTGTCTGTTTCTGCCAAGTGTCAAGACGAAAGTGAGAGAATAATTCATGCCGTAGAGCTTTTATACTTGCCACGTTGTCAATGATCACTGGAACTTTAGTGCCTGGTATGTGCGTACATGTGTGGGTATGCATTAACACTACACATATTAGAAATAGAATTTTCTGTCATTTTAAACTTAAAAAGTTTAATGCCATAATTTATTTATGTCTTCGATTAATTTTAGTGCTCAGAAAAAATGAAAAAACAATTGATAGAATATGTGGCTATACAATCTGCTGCAAGCGTTGTATATATAGGACAAAAAGGGGGAAAAGAAGATCAACACTTAGAAGATTGTAGAATGATGGAGTATAAATATGAGATGATCTTAAAAGATACTTGAAGAAACAGCCACCTAGGGAGAGGGATGCAGCGAGAGTTAAAAAAAAAAAGATGCTGCTAAAAGAAAATGAATTACTGAAAAATTGAGACAAAGAGTTAAAATTAGATCAAAAAACAAAAATGGAGAAGAAAACGATGTTAGAGCAAGAAGAGGTCAAATAACAGAAAATGAAACGCAGGGGGAGATAAAAAGAAAATGGAGGATTTAAGCAAAAGAATATCATTAAGGATGTAAAATAAAACATGGAAAGAAAGAAAGAAAGAAAGAAAGAAAGAAAGAAAGAAAAGTAATATGAACAGATCAGAATAAGAGAAAGAAAATAAAAGAAATCGAAGACAGTGAAATCCTGGAAATCTGAGATGATTTGAAAATAACATTATAAAGAAACAACATGGAATTTTTAGAAGCAGACTTGAACACTATTCATCAAGTGAAATGAATACTAGTTGTCAACTTTAAATTAGCTGAGACAGAAACAAATGAAAAGTTCAGTAACTATTTCTGTAAAGGTAAGTAACAAATCCAACAAATCAAACTGATACCAAATTACTATAGGACATTACCATTGGTCAATTCACCAACTGGGGTTTCACTTATC
This sequence comes from Sepioteuthis lessoniana, assembly GCA_963585895.1. Taxonomy (NCBI): domain Eukaryota; kingdom Metazoa; phylum Mollusca; class Cephalopoda; order Myopsida; family Loliginidae; genus Sepioteuthis; species Sepioteuthis lessoniana. Next base: position 5,291,149 of record OY757929.1, on the reverse strand, counting down.
TTCATTTGGTCCAATCAGAAATATTTTTACATTCAAATTTTTCATTAAAGAAAAACTATTATAATTAATTTTAATTAGAATTTTCTTCATCTTTTTAGTTTTAGATGTTTTTTAATTGCCCCTCATTCAGGTCATCATCTCTCCAACTGTAAAGAAAGTCAGAAATATCTTATATCCAACATCTGTCATTATCAAGGAACAATAAGTAAAGAATTAAATCCAATATATAAAAGAGATTATTTGAAAAGATTGAAAATGAAAAACTAGGATTAATTATTACTTTTCAATTTTATTTTTTGATAACCTGTTTTTTTTGGGGTTTTTTTTTAATTAATTCTCAGATTAAGAAGCCTCATCTCAAAATGATTCCAATTAAAGACAATGACTGTTTTTTTTTGTTTTTTTTAAATAAGTATTAAATAAGTGTTTTGTTGATAGCTTATATCATTAGTCTTAGCTTAAGTTGTCTTAACATTCTTATGAACAGGTAATGTTAGCCTTATTGCAGATTGAACCATACTCTAAAATTTTAACAAAATTAACCGAAAAAATAACAAATAGTCAAATATCGGTTGAAAAATTCATAGGTTTACCAAAATACTCACATGGATGTGACTCTATGAGGTTTATTTTTCAACATAGTCCCCTTTGCAGTCTACACACTTGTTCCATTGTTGTTGCAGTGCTTGGATTTCATTGGTCAAAAAAGCCATCAATAGCAGATATAATATCATCATATGAACTTTTCAGCCAATGAATCTTTCAACCCACTCTGATATTTACCCTCAAAAATGCTGTGTTCCTGTTTTGTCGTAATTTGTCCACTGTAACCTGGCACACAGCATATTCAGAATAAGATGAGTTGCAATTAACTTTCTTGGGCAAATTCATCGCTTCTGAAAATCTCTCCCACCCATGGCCTCTGACTCAGGTCTTTTTACAATTCCATATTCACGTCACTTTTTGTAATTTCTCAGGTTGATCCAATTAGTTAGGGGGGATACCCGACAAAAATTGAGCTATTCACTTAATAAACCTGAAGCTTCAGTTTTTCTACTCAAGTATGATTTTCTACAAGGATCAGAGAGTAGTATCTGATTGATCCCCAGCCCTTCTGTGGAATCAGTTATTCTTTTTTTATCAAGAAAATGACATAATAATTCTTAGCTGGAAAAAGGGAGAGGAGAAGGTGGGGGTAGGAAAAAAGAGCATAAAGAAGAAAAAATAGGAGAAAGGAAAGAGATGGAGATGAAGGAAAAAGGAAATCATGTTGCGGAAGAGAATACATATGTCAAGTGGAAGAAGAGATGGAGATGAAGAAAAGATATAGATGTAATATAATGGCCGAGGGATTTCGTTTTATACCTTTGGGTTTAGTTAGGCTGAGAACCTTTCGGCTCAATGCATGGGTTACTTAGGTGCAACTTTAACGCAGGTGTTCGCGTGTATGTGGAGCAGACATGTCACTCAGAGATGTCACAATGGCCCAGATGGGAAACAGGGCTACAGAGTGCGGGTGACGTCATGCACCGGAAGCGTGCGGAGGATTTTGGGGATTTCGAAAAATTCAGTTAGTTGAGTTGAGTCCTGCCTCGGAAGAAGACGGTTAGCTTTCGCTTGCTCACGGAGGCCTTGTGACAGGTGCACATGGGATGGTGGGGGGAGGATGAAAAGGCCAGAATAGAAAGAATGTGTATCTCTCTCCTTATGTCGAAGAACCTTTAAACTCAAAGGTAATAAAAAGTTTCGTACCTGAACTAAGAAGTCATAAGTGTTTTTCATGTTTTGAGATTCCTATGTTCTATGTATATATGTTATGAACATTCTATGTACATTTCCCATATTCATGTATGGCTATGGTACATTGAGGGATGTTTTTGTCTGGATATCAATGATTAAAAGGCCAATAGGTATAAAAATTGTAATACAGCATAATTCAAAAAAATGTTAATACTCTTACAAGATAACCTTTAATATATAATTCCAAACAGTCTGCTTATATTTAACATCTCCGTTAACACCTTTTTGGAATCTCCCACAGGTGATTAAAAAAAATGTATTTCTATGAGATAATTAATTAATTGATTGATTGATTGATTGATTTGTCAACCCATCTAGGATTATTTTATGCCTATAAATTAGGAAATCACATTCGTTGTACATCCATACTTGGATTTTCTAGAGTTGTTTTGCATATTGTCCTATCAAGAATAAATTTAAACTGATCTATCTAACCCATAGATGAGACCCTAACAGGTGCTAGCACTCTGATTCCAAGCAGAACTGGAAGTAATGGCAATGAAAGGGTACTCTATACTCCTCTGATCTCCAGAACTAGAGCCTCACCATCAAATGCAGTTCATTGTCATACTCAAGACACTATTTTTATGAGAGTATCTTTATTAGAAAAGCAGAATTGATATTACGAAGACCACCCTGAGAAGATTCTAGTAATGTGTTGACAATAGTGGTGAATAGATGGAGACTTTAAAACCATAATTTTATAAAGGAATTACTATAGAAATGTTAACATTTTTTTAAATATCTTCTATATTAAAATTCTTTATAGAGAGATAGAACAAAAGAGAGGATGCATCAGAAAATATCTTAGGTTCAATTAGGATTGCAAGAAATAAGGAAAATAATGAGAAGATACAGACAAAAGGGGAAAGAGGAGCAAAAGCATGAAATAATGGGAAATTTTAATTGTTAAACATGGGAAATTTCCATGGGTTGAGTTACTTTATTTTTATTTGATTGGTTGGTTGGGTTGGTTGGGTTTTATAGCATATCAACCTTTGTAGATTATTTAACGCCGAATCCATTTTTATGTAAATAGTCAGTTCTATTTAAAACAATTCAGTTTAGCATGAGTACACAGTTTAATTGTCAAAAACATTTCTATTTCAAATTATTCAGTTTATTCAAACAGTTATATATAACAATTCAGTTTAGTGTAAGTACAGTTTCAATGTCAAAAACAGTTCAATTTCAAATAATTCAGTCTAGCATGAGGATGCAGTATAAATGTAAGTACAATTTAATTGTCAAAAACATTTCTATTTCAAGCCATTCAGTTTAATCAAACAATTCAGTTTAGCATAAGTATGCCGTTAGTTCTATTTAACCCATAGATAGGACCCTATCAGATGCTACCACGCTGGGCCAGAGTGGATCTGGGAGCAATGGCAATGAAGGGGTGCTCTGTATTCCCCAAGGTCCCAGCATTACTGGAACCTCACCATCAGATTGTATAGTGTCATATCCAGGACACACGTGGGGGGGGGGGGTATTACCCCACCGCAGAGGTGCAGTTGGCGTATTCTACAACTCCAGCCAACTGGGCAAGTATTTTTATTTGAAGAACAAATTTTATTTTATTTGTAGGAAAAAATAACAAACAATAAATCATAAGCTTTTACTTATCTTTTTTTTTTACTCATATTATGTACAAATTTTGTCTTACCTTTTGCGGGTTTTTCAAATCTTCACCTTTCAATTCATTTAACATCATATTGCTAATGTAGACATTTTCTAGAAAATAAAAAATAAAACATTTAAACTTTTAATTTTAATTATACTAAAAATATGTAAACCCCCACCCCCGAAGCAAGAGCTATTGGTTGCCATTTTGTTTTTGACTAAGTGCTCTTTAAATGAGTCCTTATACCTGACAAAGCTAAGCTTAATAAACACAAACTTCAAAAGAAATAATTTTTAAAAAACCCAGCAAACACAATTATTTTAATATCCTACTTTAATTTTTGTAAATACATACAAAAAGAAATAATGTTTATAGCAAACATAGATACAGCCCTGTCAATAAGGCACAGAATATGCTGATTGTTTTCCCTGCAGAAAAGTAAGAACTCCCCCAAAGAAGTGGGAGGAGTTCTAAGTATGATACTAAACTGCATCTAGTGATGCGTCTCCAGTTCTGGAGCTCTGAGGAGTATGGAGTACTCCTTCATTGCCATTATTCTCAGGTCCACTCTAACCCAAAGTGATAGTACTTGTTAAAGCCTTATCTATGGTTCAAGTAGATCTGTTTAAAAATGATTTCTATTTGATAGGAATACTTGATGCCATATAACTGTAGATTATTTATATTAAGAAAAGTTATTTGAAGCTACAATTGTTTAATTTTGATTATCATTAGTTACTTGTATACAAACAAATGACTATAATTAAAGAGAAATAATTATTTGAAACCATAAAATTACTTGTATTAAATAGGAATACTTGAAACCATACAACTGTGAGCAAAAAGAATCTTTAACAAATATAGATAATAATTCTAACATTCCATCACAATATTTTTAGTTTAGGAAACAAGAAAAAGTTGCATGAAGCTGGGTTTGGTAAGTATGTTGGATACTTGCAGAATTCTTTGTTTTACCAAAAATAAGGATCAAAATGTATGGTGACAGATGACCAAAAAAGTGTTTGGCACAACAGTTTAGACAATATCCCATTCTATGTCTTTCATTATATATATTGATTGATTGATTGTTTGGGTTTTATGGCATGTCAACCTTTGTAGGTTATTTAATGTAAAATCTATTTTTATACAAATAATCAGTTCTATTTCAAACAATTCTATTTAGCATGAGTACACAGTTTAATAGTCAAAAACATTTCTATTTCAAACCATTCAGTTTAGTCAAACAGTTCTTATTCAAACAATTCAGTTTAGCATAAGCATGCAGTTTACATGTCAAAACAGTTCTTTTTCAGGCAGTTCACTTTAGCATAAAGTTTAATTCTATTTGACCAATAGATCTATCAGGTGCTACCACTCCAAGCCAGAGTGGACCTGGGAGTGATGGCAATGAAGGGGTACCCTGCATTCCCCAAAGCTCCAACATTACTGGAACCTCACCATCAGATTGTTTAGTGTCATATCCAGGACACTAATTGGGGGTGGTCTTACCCCTCTGCAGAAATGCAGTCAATGGGCAATCATTATATATATACCAATAAAACAGAGTACATGTATTTTAAACAAAAAGGAACCCATCTCCACTCCAAGTGGCAAACCTCTAAAATTGGTGGACCAGTTCATGTGCCTCAGCAACAAAATCTCATCTACTGAATGTAATGTTGACATAGATCTATTGTAGCATGGAATGCTATTGACAGGTTATCGATCATATGGATATCTGATCTATCAAATGAAACAAAAGAGAATTTCTTCCAAGCTATTGCTGTGCCCATACTACTATATGGATGCACTTTATGGACACTAACTAAACACCTAGAGAAAAAGCTAGATGGGAACTACAAAAGAATATTCCATGTTATCTTGAACATGTCCTGGAAGCAGCATTCCACAAAACAGCAACTGTACAACCACCTGGTTCACAACCTACAAACCATACAAGTAAGACAAAGACATGCTCAGCATCACTGGAGAAGCAAGGATGAGAAATGACAAAATGTTCTCTCATGGACTCCTGCACATGGACGTGCCAGCGTTGGCCAATCGGCTAAGACTTATATCAGCTTTTTGTGGACACTGGCTGCAACCTAGAAGACCCTCCAGGTGTGATAGGTGAAAGGTATGGATGGCGGGAGAGAGTCAGAGAACTCTAAGGTGTCAGCCTGTAAAACTCAGACCTTTGGGATACGGTGCCAAATGTAAACCCCGATTTTTGGAAATCAAGCTGGATGTACTGTTGTTGATTGGTACCACAAAAGATCTAAGATGTTGTTATCAATATGTCACCACTTTATCTAAACTTTGCATCCACTCGCAGATAGCCATCTCAGGTTGAAGGCTGGGTCGACTATGTTCTCCTCCAAAGTGTCACTCATCTTGATTATGAGTTCAATCTCTAGTCAAATCTCTATCTGCCACATGGGGATTTTTGATCTCAGCCAAAGATCTGACCAAGCCAAACACCCGGACAGAAAACTGCTGTCCCAAAAGGTGAAAAGTAGTAACAAGGTTCAATCTCATAAATCAGGAACATGGACAGGTTTATGTACTGTAAATTAATTACAATGGTCATTCAAAAAAGAAACCTGTCTCTTTTCTTGCTGCTAAGTGATATTTCTAAGTCAGCACTTAATTTTGTTATCACTGAGAGTTGGAGAAGAGTTAAGTCTTGGTCAGGCTTGGTCTAGAGTCTTCTCAAGGAGACATAGCTTCTAGCAGCAATTACTGAGATCTCTGTCAAGACACCCAAGTCTCACTTTATTTAGAAATCCTTACTTTTTTGATAAGGAGTCTGAGAGGTTTGGGCCTATATTAATTCTCTAATATCTTCTTTTTCACCAGTTTCAATAACTGGGTAATTATAATAAATTGAATTACCATGACCAGAAAATCCCACAAATACTGCATGCAACATACGAAACCACTGGACAGCTGTTTTGACCTTGTTAGGTCTCATCAGCAGTGTATACAGAAATCTCCTCCACAGGAAGTCAAAAAGGAGACCAGAGAATACAGAGCCAAAACTCTACCACTAAACTATAGGTCCACATCACTCACAAGCGATGCCAAATTAACTTGTCAGTGTAAATGTGCTGCTAATTAACCTGATGTGTCTTGTAGTTACATCCATACTCTTTACAGAGGACATGATCACCGCCAGAGCTACATCTTCCCAAGAGGATTGGAGATACATATCTGTGTAATCATAACCTCATGGGCAAAGAAATGACATATATTTTTTTATTTCTAAATAGAGGAACTGTGTTTATGCTCAGAGTGAATCTCACTGGAAAACGTGATGGTACGAGAGTCTCATGATGCAAGCACAATGAGCCTTCTCAGGGCACTGTTTTCTTTCCTTTTGGTTCGAGAAGTGAAGAGGAGAAGACATAGGGACAGAGAGGAAAGAGTTGCAATAAGCTAGGGATGTAGAAGTTGCCAAACTGAAAACACATTTTTTCTCCTGCTGCACTGGTTTTCATGTGAATAGTCATTCACCATATATTTTCTTGTTTGGCCATTCAAGTCTATAGGGTAGCAGCTGTGTGTTTGTTATTCTCATGGTGATATTTATGTGTATTTGCCATTCTAAGACATTAGGAGTATTTAGGCATGCAAAGGTCCAACCCAAGGTTTCAAAGTCTAGGAAGAATGCTAAATCATGTTCAGGACCTTAATTATTTTCACTGCAAGGAGGAGGAACTTTAAATTACTTGCTGTATTGTTGCTTCCCTTTTTAATTTAATTCACTACAGGAACTATATTATAAATTGAATTACCATGACCAGAAAATCTGGCAATAAAAAATGTATGACTGGGTAATTCCTTCTGAATTTTGCTGATTCTAGAAATTTCTGCCTTCTCACTCCAACCTCATTCAAACTTTACCTAACACCAACACCCTACCCAATGAGGAGTCCATGAGGAACCTCTGCTCCAACTGTTTTAACGGTCAACTCATATCTCTTCTCTAAAGATAGATACTGCTGTCTCAGCAATAAATCTATTTTTCTATGTGTGGGGGCGAAAAGGCAATCAAATATTAACTAACTTTATCTACATCCTACATGAATGAGGGACTTTGAATTAGACTAGATGCTTCCCCACCCTGGGGAAACTGCATCATAATCCTTGAGTTTGCAAAATAATATTTTGACTATCACAGGATTTCCCAGGGTGGAGAATTAAGTGGTCCCCACCAGAGACAATCCAGATGTATCAGTTTGATCAATGATCTGTCACATACATCGGATCTTCGTTTGATACAAGAATGATCTTCTTAAGTTCCCAATTTTAACTTTACTAAGTCCCAGCTTTTGTACTTTCTTAGATATCCCTCAGCCGATTAACCCTTTTAATCACTGCGCCTCGACTTATTATGTCACAAGCCCAATTTGATGACGATGATGATGATGATAAATAAATTACTCAAATATTCATGCATATTTGTTTAAATTTTTAAGTTTAGAAAATCTAAATCTTTAGACCTAATATATTTTAATGACTACTTGCGCATTTTATGGGATTTGATTAAAACAAAAACTTAGTCCTTTTAAAAGAAAATGTTTTCCCAAGATACGTTATGATATTTTGAAATTCAAAACTTTTGTAGTTTTAAATATATTCAAAATGGATTTCATGCTGTAATAATGGAAACATTAACATTCAATCCTGACAAACATCTATTTTAAAAAGAAAGAGTCTTTTCAGTTTTATTAAAAATGTCTAAATGAAAACTGTTTTTGAAGCTTCTTCGAAATCAACAGATGAATAGAACAATAAACTTAACATTCTCTGTTCAAAACCAGTTTTGACTGTGTGGGTGATTGGAACAATATTGTTCCAAATATTCTTACCGACATAATACCTGTCCAACAAGTATGTATTTATTCAAACCTACAGCCACAGGCAGGAAGTGACACAAGGTGAATTTTTTTAAAGTGAAGTATGGCTAGTCTGGATAAAGAGTTTTCTGCTTACCAAGGCAACCAGAACCCCATCTATCCTACTATTTACTCATAGTTGGGGGCATTAGCATAAAAATGAAACGCAAACACCTCCATCTAGAATTTGAACACAGGTGACCAATTCAGTTTCCGATAACATTGCACTAAGAATGTTGTATGTTGAACTGTCAGCGTGGAAATATCTTGTGCAGAAATGTTGAGACACTGGTATAAAAATACTATTGTTTTGTTATGTGTTTTGCTATGTCAAATTATTTATCCCTTTTTACCAAAAAATAAGTGTCTCCACTGGAGGCACATGGAGTAATAGTTATCATCTTAGGAGATGGAATTGACAACCCAAGTTTAAATAACAATTAACTGACAAATATTAACCAACCGCTTCATCGTTATTAAAAAATATGATTTGTAGGCTGTTCAAGGTCACTTTCTGACTGCTGTGTATATAGTGGTGAGAAAGTCATATGACGAAAAATTAAACTTTTTTAATCAATCAAAATGCACCACAGTTCTCCTTCTTGCCGTTCCTTATGCATCAATTATATGTAGTAGTTTTTCACTTACCCAACGGGTGAAACACAGATACTGGTCTTAAAATATCTTTTCAGGACCCAGTGACTTCACCTCACACACCTGAACAACAGCCCACAACAAGAAAGTTTATTCTTCAACTGAAAACTAAAGTAACACAAAGCAGACATTCAACAACTTACATGTGTTTATAAACCTGAAAGGCCCCCCAGCTTTGGCTAGGCCACCTTCGGGTGGGCAAGCTGCAACATTGACACTGTTGTCCACCTTGTATAGCACTGGACCTTGCTGTTCAGTTTAAGCTATAAGCAGGCATATGTGCCTGGACCCAGATTTGGGTCCAAGACCAGCTAGGCTCATCAGGTCCACATTGCATTAGTTGGGTCAATGACCAGCATAGACCAGCAGGGTTTGAACCTCGGCTTGTGCCTGACCTTCCCCTCCCCTAAATCCCCACTTTAAGCTAACCTTTGGGTCATTAACCTTGAGTCAAGTCCTATCTGGTAGGAGGCAGCGACAAATATAGCATGTTTATAAACCCTTACTACCCCACTTTAAAAAAACATCTTGTATATTTCTATATATAAATTATAACCCCTTTTGTTAATTGTTTCTGTTTCTTATTATTTCTTCCACCCCATCATTAAACAGTCTTCCATGCCTATCATCAAACAGTCTTCCACCCCTATCACCAAACAGTCTTCCACTCCTATCATTAAACAGTCTTCCATGCCTATCATCAAACAGTCTTCCACCCCTATCACCAAACAGTCTTCCACTCCTATCATTAAACAGTCTTCCACCCCTATCATCAAACAGTCAGTATGATATTTCTAGCCAAATTTGCAATCCTTTTTCTCTCTCTTCTCATCTCCTTTGCATTACAATTTAACTTTTTACTACTTTTTTATCATCCAAATACTTACAATATATTCTAAATTGGCTGGCCCAGTCGGCTAGAGTTATAGAATACATTGACAGCATCTCTTAAGAGAGGTAAGACTACCCTAACGAGTGTCCTAGATATGACACTAAAGAAATTGATGGTGCAGCTCCAGTAATGCCAGAGCTTTGGGGAATGCAGAGTACTCCTTACTTGCTATTACTCCCATGTCCACACTAGCCCAGAGTGGTAGCACCTAATAGGGTCCTATGTATGGGTTAAATAGAACTGTTTGACATTTAAACTGTGTACATATGTTTAACTGAATTGTTTCAAATAGAAGTGTTGGGTCATTTAACTGTGGGTAAATAAAATGACAGATGTTTAAGTGAATTGTTAGTGATACATAACAATACTTGAAACCATTTAACTTTGTTGACTTGCTAAACTAAATTGTTTGTAATAGAACTGTTTGATCATTTAAATGTGTGTAAATAATTGATGTTTAATTGAATTGTTAGTTATACATAGTAATACTTGAAAACATTAAATTGTGTGCAAACAAATTATTAAAAGTAAACAGTTATTTTTATTTGATAGAAATAAGAAAAAACATTTAACTGTGTGAAAAAAGAGCTCAGGCTCATTTAAAAATGTTATCTACAAAATGTGTTCAGAATTATATTTAATAGATATGTATAAAGAGGATTTGGCATTAAATAACCAACAATGGTTGATATGCCATAAAACCCAACCAAACTAAATCCTATATATTCAATATATATGTATAAAGAGGATTTGGCATTAAATAACCAACAATGGTTGATATGCCGTAAAACCCAATCAAACCAAATCCTATATATTCAATATATATGTACAAAGAGGATTTGGCATTAAATAACCAACAATGGTTGATATGCCATAAAACCCAACGAAACCAAATCCTATATATTCAATATATATGTATAAAGAGGATTTGGCATTAAATAACCCACAATAGTTGATATGCCATAAAACCCAACCAAACCAAATCCTATATATTTAAGTGAGTCATGCCTCTCAAAATATCATCAATAAAATCAAATGAGATGAAATTCATTCTCACCAGAAGCATTTATATTTTTGTTGGTAGAATTGCAGATGTTTTGGGGCAAGATACAGCAAACAAAAGCCATTTGAGATTCCGAGGAATTTCTTGGAGAAGTAGGATTACTTTGAGAATCATCAAAGACCTGCCAATTAGGAAGTTTTCCTTTTCTGGGATTTTCCCACCAACCAGGACCACATCCACCGGCAATACTGTATTCTGATACCTGGAATCAAAGATGTCACATATGTAAATGATTCTCTAGTGTTTAAATAACACAGATGACATAATTTAGTCACTTGAATAAATTTGTACGATAACTTAATTGTTTTCATTGTTTACACATCCTAAATACTTTGATATCCATGCATTGAATATGATTAAACTTAGATAGATAGATAGATAGATAGATCCATACATATGTTTTTACCCAACCCCTTTGCCACTGGTTGAATTTGACAAAAAGTCAATTTTGAAGCAGAGTAAAGCTGGTTTGGATTCAGAGTTTTCCTTCTCCTCGATTGGTTGTCAACCATGGCTAAAGAACACAGTCTGTCCAGCTAGTTACCCATAGTTGGTAGGGGAGAATAGTTGGATTCATGACTTTCTCAAGGAGATTAATATAAAATGAAATGCCCCCGTCCAAGATTTGAACTCAAGTCACCCATTCCATTTCCATTTTTGATGCATTTATATAACCGCCACAAATTCGATTTTGGTCATTGCTTGACATCATTTTGCATGATATCCATGAATACTTCTGCGTAAAACTTTTTATAATGAGGAAAGACAGTGGATTGAGTCAATCTCACTCATATAACTTCAATATCATGTATCCAAAAGATTAAGCAAGCCTACATCATTGGATGTTATGAAAGGCACAGTTTTTACATCAGAGTGTTCTTTTCCTAGAAGAATGATTTAACAAAAGTTAGGGGTCTATCATTCCCAGTAATTTGGTTCCTTGATGGATAATTAAATCTGTCACGCAAGGAGCCAAATAGCCAGATGAATCTGCTAAGAATGCTCTTCTTGCACTTCACAGCCTGAATCTGCAAGATAATCTTTGACTCCCACAAGATGGTTGATCAATCTTTTGATAGATTTTATTTTTTGATTTGCTGAGTGTCTATCCACCCTTCTCACTTAGTAAACCTACTGAGCGAATCAGGTTAATCATCATAAAGCAGATGATACTAAGTTACCACGTTAAAACAAATGTAATGTCCAGTTTTCTAGATGAAAGTTTTAGTCAACATTCATTAAAGTATTACCTCTTTTTATCATTTAGGAATAATACAATGAATATTTTTTATCTTTTTCTTTCAGATTGTAAGAATATTGTTTGTAATCTTAGGTATTCACCCCAATGTTCATCCCAGCTAAAGAACACATTAGACACGTTTTATTCTGCGTTCTATAAAAGTGTCAATGCAAGTACTATATCAAAATCCATTCGGAACACTTGTGAAGATGATACATAAAACCAAAGAAATTACAGGAAGTGATTTTCCTGTTTTTGAAGTTGGGATTTATTCTAGACAAACCTCCTTAGTCAACAGGAAGGGAGTCATCCTCCATCATGATAATGCTTGTGCTTAAACTGCTTAATTTATCAGAAATCTCTTAGAAAAGCTTGCTCAGGAAAAATTGCTTCATCCTCCATATTCTCCTGACCTTGCTCATTCTGATTACCACATGTTTAGAAGATTGTAGAATCCTTTGGATAATTTTAGGTTGACATCAAGAGAAAAGGTTGAACACCAGTTTGTCTCATATTTTACAATAAAACTTAAAGAAATTTAAAAGCTTGACACTTATTAGCTAATTGCCAAATGAAACCCGGTTTAAGAAAGCAATGGAAGTTATGTTAATGATTAAATATTTCTACTAAAATAAGTTTTTTCATTTATAATATATACTCTAAGATTGGACATTTCATTTGCTTCAACCTGATACATGGTACCAGTAGCACTCTTCAAGTGACATGACATACAAACATGCATATATATATATATATATATATATATATATATCATTTATGTATGATGAAACAAATAGAAAATCCCAGAAGAAAACATTCTAATAAATTGTTTGGTAGAACTCATATATTGGTTTAAAGTTTACTTCAGGAAAGTAATGTAAAGAATTAAAAGAAAAAATCATACCCCATTTCTCTTGGAATTGTCTTTTTTATTATAATCTGGAAAGATACATCAAAAAGAATTACAAAAAAGAAGATGAAAGATATACTATCATATACATATAATTTTAAAGAATATGCATGTAACATATAAGAACTAAAATATAGGAAATACATTAAGGAGTCTGATGGAAGAATATTGCCCATAGATAAAATTTACTGGAAATTCACCAAAACAAGAATATTAGAAATCTCAAATAACTGACTTGGCTAACACAGTCTCTTGTCATTTTAATAATCTAGTCCAAACATAGACAAATTTTAATATACTTCATTTTGAGTTTCGTATAATGTTGAATTAGTGAGGCATTCTTGTCTCCTTATAAAGATGAAATATTTTTGTTAGATAAAAGATCACGACTCTCTATAACTATTTGTCAGTGACTTTGAAGCACCCTTGTAATAACAAAATGAGTGATTTTAATGGCATGTCAACTATCTAAGGTTGTTGTATTTTGACCTTTTGACCCGACCAAAAATGCCATTCCAAGGTGATGCACCGGAAGGAGGTGACACATTTTAATGGCAGTTATGAGAGGAAATCGCGAGGGCGGAAATTGGCTGATGAAATGGGACGAGCTAAAAAATTCCCATGGTACACTCATAGACTGATGCACCGGAAGAGAGTGACCTCTGAACTGCATGACAGTTATTTCCGCTTGATGACGATTAAACATTCGATTTCAAAGCTCGAGCGGGCGTTGAATGATTACATAATTCAGTTGAGTTCGACGAGCCAGTTGAGTTGCAGACAGTTGGAGATGAGAAGTGGTAGGAAAAGCCACACCAGGCCGAAGGGGCTTGGAGCCCTGATGAGTTGAGGTCTGGAGAAGATGCTGATAAGATGCAATAAAGAAAGCCAGCACCCAGCAGAGTGGACCCCAGGGCTCCGGTTGAGCATCAGAAGAATGAGAAAGACACAATGTGACGGTCATAACAGTGGGGTCAAAATATTACAGTTTATGTTCGGTCTCCAGCTCCCTCTCACAGTAAAACCCCACACAACCTTTTCGAACCCTTGCAATAAAGTGAGAGGTAAATATATTTGTTAAAGAAGTCTTCCTGCGTCTTTATTATTGCGTCTGTTTATTATTGTGTCATTATGATGCTGCATGAACATGTAGATGACAATATAACAAGGTTATTTTATGCTTAGAGGTTATGGAATCCCGTACATCATATGTTTATATTTACATTATTTGTAAAGCTGTTTCTTCAGAGATTTTTTGACACATATGACATCAAATATTTCTATGTAATACAAATAATTTGCCCATTGTTGCATAGCTTTACTACCATATGCAATTTTGTGACATACTCAGGACAGCAGATGAGGTCTTAATGCTCAGCAGGAAATACAATCAGTGTTTTCTTAGTCCAACTGATGGGGCTGTGTGATTAAAAAAATGATGATTACTATAATTTACTAAGCAAAAGACTTTGCCAGGTTTTTGCACAAAATAAAACCAGGATTTTAAGATAATATAGATCATCTAATCCTGACAAAAGCCAAAAAAAAGACTAAGGGAAAAAGAAGAAAATATGTATCATTAATCCTGACAAAAGTCTAAAAAAGAGATTGGGGGAACCAGAACATAAAATAGATTACCTAATTCTGGTTGTTGGTTGGTTGTTTGGGTTTATGGCATATCAACATTTGTAAGTTATTTAACACCAAATCCATTTTTATACAAATAATCACTTCTATTTCAAACAATTTAGTCTACCATTAGTACATAGTTTAATTGTCAAAAACATTTCTATTTCAAGCTATTCAGTTTAGTCAAACAGTTCTAATTCAAACAATTCAGTTTAGCATAGGTATGCAGTTAGTTCTATAATCCATAGATAGGGCCCAATCAGATGCTACCACTCCGGGCCAGAGTGGACCTGGGAGCAATGGCAATGAAGGGGTTCTCCGCATTCCCCAAAGCTCCAGCATCACTGGAACCTCACCATCAGATTGTTTAGTGTCGTATCCATGACTCTTATTACTCCTCTGCAAAGGTGCAGTCGGTATATTCTACAGCCCCAGCTGACTGGGTAACTTAATCTTGGTAAAAGCCTAGAAAAGAGACTGGGGTAACAATAAGATAATAGATATCACCTAATCCTGGTAAAATCTAGAAAAGAGACTGGGACAACAAGAACATAGATAATGAGGAAATTATGCAAACTAAGTAATAAAATGATATTTCTACAACATTGATACTCTGTCCACAGAATTCATTTGCTGGAGAAATAAAAAGTACAGTTGAAGTGGTCATTAATTCTTTTAAAATGAACACGTCTTCCTGAGAGCGGGACAATTAGTTCCTGTGGTATGTCTTGTGCTTCATGTACTGGAAACATTTATTTTGTGGTGTTTTTATTAGTTATGCTTTGTTTGGGTTTTTTATACAGGCTCATTGGAATAATGTTTAGAGTGTTTGCCAATAACTCAGGAGACTGGGGTTCAATCCAAGATCAAGTCATACCAAAGACTCAAAATATGGTTCTTGATGCCTCCTTGCTTAACACTCAGCATTATAAGGTAAGGATTAAGGGTAAAGTGGAGCAATTCTGGGAAAGGAGTAGTACCCTCCCTAACATCTTGGTATAGTAGCTATTGAACAGGGAGCCTTCAGATCACCCTTGACTATGATCAGCCAACTTATTTATTTCTATCATAGACATGGGTGAATATTGCTGGTTTCAATCTTTCAATTCAAACCGATTACACATCACTAGCCAATGTCTCTATGATAAAATTTTTCTCTTCTTTTTTAATGACTTTGTATGGGCTTGAATATGGAGTTTCCAAACATTTTCATATCCTGGCAGTTCACAGACATATGTGTGTTGTTGCTTTTAACTCTAAAAAGTATTTTTGAGTTGTATATAAGTGTCCTTCTGAAAGGAGGGTTATATCAAGTTCTTGTTCTTGCATCTCCTTGGCAATTTTTTTATGTCATCTTTGGTCAGGTTAGAATATTCCCGATCAATAATTGGTTTTGGAAGTAGTAACTGGCTTTCTGTGACAGCAGTAGCTGAGGAGAAACCTTGCTCATTAGTTATATTTCTAATACCAAGCAATATGATTGTTAATGCTATCTGCTTTCTAATCATGATCCTTGTTTTCAGAGTGTGGTGTAGCCTTTTGATTATTTCATTGGTTTGAGGGTGACATGCACTTGTGTGAAGCCTGTGAAAGCCTTTTATAGCAGACAGGTCTCTAAACAGTTCACTTTCAAACTGGCTTCCTCGATCTGTGACAACGTGTAATGGGACTCCATAGCAAGAGATCCATGTGTTCAGGAATGCTAATGCTATGGTAGTTGCAGAGGTGTCTTATAAGGATGTGGCTTCCACCCATCTTGTTGCTCAATCAATGCATGTAAGTACATATCTAGCTAGTGATTTGTTTACACCATCATAAGTAGTGGTGGGTAATAGTGGACTAATGATACACAGTTTCAAATCTTCCAGGTAGTAGAGAAAATGGTGTAGTTTCTGTTAAACTGTATCTGGATATCTTGTGCTAATGGCATAGTAGACAACCTCTAACCCAAGATAATATATTTCTCTCCATGTCTAGCCAGAAGTATCTAGCTTTTATTAATTTTGCTGTTTGTGTAGGTCCTGGATGCAAGATGTCAGGAAACATATCAAAGATCCTCTTGCTCCACTTTACCCTTGATCCTTACCTTATAATGCTGAGTGTTAAGCAAGGAGACATCAAGTACCATTTATTGAGTCTTTAGTATGACTTGACCTGGGATTGAACCCAGGTCTCCCAGGCCATTGGCGAACACTCTAACCATTATGCCAATGTCTCATACATCTGTGACATATTCTGTCATAATTGACAAGTATCTTTGTTGCTTATTCGATTTTGTTAGTTTTTTTTTTTTTTTTCAAAATTCCAGATTTGTGATCTGAGAACAAGGTGACATGTTTGACTTCAATCTGTGGCTAAAAATACAAAACTACCTGGTATACTGCTGAAAATTTTCTATCAAAGGTGGAGTATTTCCTCTGTTTTTCAGATAATTTTTTGAATAGAAGCCAATGGAAACTGGATCACCATTTATCATCTGATGCAGTGTTGCATCTATCGCATTTTTAGAGCTATCCATAACAAGATGGTATTGCATTGCATCTGGATCAGGGTGTCAAAGCAGATACTTTGGCAAGAATGTCTTAAACAGTCACAAATACTTGCTTTTTAGCCGAGCTTAATTCCTGCATTTTTGCCACTGGATTATATTAGATGGCTTCTGTTAGATGGATTAATTTCCAGTAAAAATTTACCATTCACAGGAATTGACACAGAGAGTTGGCATCAATGGGTTCTGGAAAATTTTTTAATGTCTTCGACTTTCTGTGTTGTTAGCTTCAATCCTCTTACATTATGACCCCAAAAGTTGATGGCGTCTTTGTAGAATTGACATTTTTGACTGAGATTTGAAGGTTGTTTTCCTTGAGAATCAAAAGAACTTTCTTGAGATCTTTGCAATGTTTTTCCTCAGATTCGGAGAAAACAAGTATATCATCGATATACAGGAAAATGCAGCTCACATCCATAAATATGTTGCTCATAAATCTCTGGAATGTTGAGCTGCTGTTTTGTAGACCAAATGGCATAAATAGATATTCAAAGAGACCAAATGATTTTTTGATATCTGCCTTATTTATAGGAATCTGGTGATTGGCCTGTAGGAGATCAATCTTTGAAAATAGTTTTCTTGAAAAGTTTAGCTCCTCGGCTGCTAATGTTTGGGAAATTTCAATGTCGACTATCGCTTTGCTGAAGCATTCAATGTCTTTCCCATTCACTGCCAATAATTTCATGGGCATAGCATTTAGGTTTAGACCATGTGCCATTCTCTGAGGTAAGACTGTTATAGAGGTGCACATGTCTATCACAAAATTTATATTATTTGAACCAATTTTGGTAATAACTTCAAATAGTTGAGAATTGTCAGTTGCTAATCTAGTTCACATTATAGATTTTTCCGAAGCTTGGGTGGTTGCATGTCTAGTAGGTGAAGATGGTCTGGAAGATGGCATTACTGCACAGCCAGGCTTATCTGGCCTCCTACACCATGGTTTACAGGTTCTGGACTTTCCCGCATAGTACAAGTGTCCACGACATACTAGAGGTTTCTGGTTCTCATGGGATGGTCTGGTGTTATAGGTAATTCTTGGCATGGCACCAGTGGAGACAGTGGGCCAGGTGTATCTGCTACTGTTTGATGTGATGGTGTTTCATACAATCCTGGGTTTTAAAAATGGCACTATCTGATTGGCCAATGTACCCAGTTCCAGTTGGGAGGCATTTATCACTGCAGCAATTACCGGAGTTATTTCTGGAGATAGTGCCTGGACGAATTTATGATGAATAAGTTCATCTCCAACACCCAACTTGTTGGTACTCAACATTAGCTCATGGAGGTATGCTGATGGTCATTTGTGTGCCAGTTATTAACTTTTTGAACATTTCTGGTTTCATTCTGTCATGCCTAGTCATAACAGAGTCTTCCAGTCCTGCATATTCAGTTGAGGCTATAATAGTGAACTGTAGGTTAGATATCACTTCTGGGGGAAAGAGCAACAAGACATGAACAAATTAATGTGTCCTAGTTCATATAGTGTCTCACAAATAATGAACCAATTATCCACTGCTACATGCATGAATGCTGAAACTTTTACAGACACAGCTGCTAGGGTTTCTTCTATTATAGCATTTCACCTTCCTCTTCTCTCACGAGCAGTAAATTGTCAAAAACCCTTTTTTTTATTTTTACTTTTAAACTCAATTTTTATTCCACAGGTCAACAACTATTTCGTGGAGGGGTTCTGAGAAATAGTTTCTTTTTAGCACCAGGAAGCCCATTTTTTTAGGCATGCATGGATTGCACTTCCTGTCAGAGGCCTCCTGGAAAATTGTTATTTTTGTATTTATTCATTTCGTGTTTATTTTATTTTTATTTTTCTATTTCATTGATTTTTGAAATTTCTGATACAATTCTCACAAAATATATACACACACACAAAGAGTTATAAATGTTATGTTACTTGGTACTAAACTGACATCATAAAATGTTCTACTTTTCCGAAATAGGAGACAGTAAGTGAAATTTAAAAGAAAGAAAGAAATACTAATTAAGTCATTTTCCAGAGTGTGTAACAATCTAGTGAATGAAGCAAGTCTTTATAACAGACATTTCAGCTAATTTAAGGATGCAGATGGATACAACAACCTTTTTTTTAAATGAGGATCTGACTCCTAAATTATTCTTTCTTCATTTCACAAATGATGAAAGTAAAGAGCATTTCTTGATAACTCCACAAATATCATTGATAAAATTAGAAAGGGATAATTAATACCTGAAAATGATCCTGTATTACACACAAAATTTACTAGAAATTCAGTAAAATACTTTTTTAAACAATAATTATTGAATAAAGCTGTAGTAGCTGTTGTGACCTAATTGATAAAAAATATCAAGTGAATACATGCTCTTATCCAAAAATAATTAATGACTCATTAAAATAAACACAATATTATGGCACATTCGTCATAATATATACATACTTTATAGTATACATAAAAAATCTCTAATCTATGATACATACTTCACTGTAGACAGGAATGTTTAAAATATAGTAATGATTATAATCAAAAATCTAAAAGTGATTCAATTTTCATAAGGATATGCCATTAAATAAATTAACCTAAGTTTCATTGTATACATTAAATAATCAGTAATTTATAATACATACATGGTGCATTCAATAAGTTTCTAGGCGTTTTTTGTACAGGCATTTAAAATTGTTGTAGACTCTTGAAAATTCAGCATGTTATTGCTATACATCTTATGAGATGACTGAGCAATTTCTATGATTTCAGGTTCAAATCAACAGCTACAGCAGGAATTGGATTACACCCTACTAAAGCGTGATTATCACAGCTGGTGAATTTCAAAATTGTAATCTGGACGTCAGGACACTTTAGAAGAACAATATGCAATAAAATTCTGTTTTAAACTTGGAAAAAATGCCACAGAAACGTATGGAATGCTTCAGACTGCTTTTCGACCATCTTGCATGAATCGAGCATCAGTTTTTGAGTGGCATAAGAGATTCAAGGAAGGCAGGGAGTCTGTGTGGGAGGATGCAAGGACAAAAATTACCCAGTCTTACAAAGGTATCAGACTATCCCAATCCTCCCCTGGTGTCAGCCCAGTCAGCTGGAGCTGTATAATATACTGGCTGCATATCTGTAGAGGGATAAGATCCCCAACCCAACAAGTATTTATGACATTAAATCTATGATGTTGAGGTTCCAGTCCTGGAACTTTGGGAAATGTAGAGTACCCCTTCATTGCCATTACTCGCAAATCCACTCTGACCCAGAGTGGTAGTACATGTTAGGGTCTTATCTATGGATCAAATAGAACTATTTAATCATTTTACAAAACTCAAAACTATTTAACTATGTGTAAGCAAATGAGCTCTTGCTCATTTTAAAATAATGTTATCTCCAAAATATTCTCTTACAAAACATTTTAAAAATATATTTAAACAGAATATGGCATTAAATAACCATCAAGGGTTGATATGCCATTAAACCAAATAACTTTATTTCACCTAACCTCTTAGTGAAATGAAAAGGTGCTGCCCCAGGTCAGCAATCTTCAAAACTAGGTACCCATTATTTTTTCTGTGTCCTTGTCAAAAATATAAAGGTAAAAACTTTCAATGGACAATAATCAAGAAGTAAAATTCAAAAAACCTCCCCAAGATTTGAACTTGTTTTACGGATCCCATTCTTCTTGACAATCCTATTTACCCAACCCCTCCGCTAGGGCAGGATATGACACAAGGTCAATTTTTAAGTGGAGTTTAACAGGTTTGACTTCAGAGTTTTCCTTCTCCTAGACTAGTTGCCTCACCAAGGCTGAAGAACCCAATAAACATAATCATTGTGAAGCATAGTGTTTGAAGAATGTTTTACAAAAATCTCCAAGTTGCATTTGAAGTGAAATGGACCATTTCTTAGATACGAGACATTCACTGGCAGGCATATTCTTCAAACAAAATATGAATCTCAACAAATATCAACTTTGATTTCTTTGATAAATTTATAATTGCAAACATTACCATTTCCAAGTCTTTTTGCATATGTTTCTTCCTGATTCTGCTGAGCACCATTTGTCCACTGGTTTAATGGCGATGTCTTCTCTGTAGAAATGGATGGCAATGTCTTGTCAGTGGAAATAGATTCGATTGTAAAGGACTTGAAAATGCCATTCTGCTCATCTTCGATGCGAGAGTTGCATTTCCAATTCTCTGTTCGTGTCCGAGGAGAAGAAGGATCACTCCAACATTCTTTCGTCCAGGCAGAAATTGAAGATCCTGCAGGATTAGTCTTTGGGGCACCCAATGCTGTCATCTAAAAAAATATGACTGATAATTAGTTCTCTTGACTTTTTAGGTGAGATAAAAGTGATAATTCAAGAATTCTTTTTTTTTTATGAAGTAATTTTGTCATTTTTGTTTTTCTTTAAAAGAAAAAAAAAAGGCACATATTAATTTGACAAATTCTGTTTCGGAATCACAAAATTTTGCTGTAGAAATATACAATTGTGTCTATGGAAACACAGATCACAATAATCTAAAACACTGTAAAATAAAGTATACTCACCACACATTTATCATGTGTATTTCTCTCCTGGTTGGCAGAGACTAAAACAGAAAAATCAAAAATATTAGAATATGCTACAAATGTGTGTGTGTGTGTGTGTGTGTGTGTGTGTGTGTGTGTGTGTGAGGTGTAGTTATGTGACCCCAAAGAATGTTGTTTGTAGAAAGAGCATAGACTTGTAGTTCTTTTTAAACTCTGATAGTGGTGGGAAGTTCCTCGTGGTGTAATGGTTAAAGTGATGGATTATGGAATCGTAGTAAGCGAGTTCAGTCACGCTATTACATTCACTTTTGGACAAATACCCTTGGGTAACGTATGAACCCCCTTATCTTCCCAGCTATGGGTTAAATAGTACAACTACTGTTATTCTAGGAGAATAGCTTTGGCATTAAATAACCTACAAAGGTTGATATGCCATTAAATAGAGAAAACTAAACCTAACTCTGGTAGTCAAAAGGAAAAATGGACTTTTACAGTACAAAGATTTTAATTTTCACTTTCTTTATTTTTATCGTAACTGGATTGGGTTTTCCTCTTTACTAACAGCTCACCAGAGTCTCAATGCAAGTGCCTCAACTTTCCTCCATAAGGAACAATGTGTTGTCACTTCTGTTTGGTAACAGACAGCACACATTTGAGAAAATTATAAAGGAAAAACTTTCAGCAAGATTCAGTTGTTTTGGGGAAATCTAATAAATTATCAAAACAACTGAATTATCAAGTAAGCTATGAAAATCATTTGTTTGGTTTTGTTTTATTGCATATCAACCCTAATGCCCAATTTAATGCTAAATCCTGTTTATATATATATATATATATTTCTTTAAGAAAAACAAAAAAACTGGTCACATTAGGATTATAAATTTATTTCCATCCTGTTATGGGTATTGATATGAATCAATAACACCAAAAATAACAGGACTTCTTCAGATCTAATGGATAAAATAATTACAGACAGAATAGACACATGAGGAAAGGGTGGGAGGGGGTTGAAGAGGGGTTGAAGAGTTTCCTTCCCATTTACCCACTTTCGGTTTTTCTTTTTTTCTTTTTTTCTTTTATTTTTTATTACCGGTTGGAATCACAGTAAATTAAAGTTTTTAGATTTTTAAATTCTAAATTTTTTTTTTAGTCATTGGCGGAGACATGAATGCCCAAATCAGGAAAAACGGAAACAACAAATACAGCCTCCACAACATGTCAAATAGGAATGGGCAACATCTAACAGATTTCATGATAGAAAATAGATTAGCATGCCTCAATACAAACTACCAAAAAAGGGAGGGAAAACTATGGACATACACGTACGCAAACAATACTAAAGCTCAGATAGAGTATGTCCTTATAAACAAGAAATGGAAAAATAGTGCAATGAATTGCGAGGCATACTCCTCTTTTGAGGGTGTATCCACCGATCACCGAATAGTCACGGCGAAAATACGGTTAAGCCTACGAAAAAACGCCAAACGAACAGCGACCACCAAACACTATGACTGGGCCCTATTGAACAACAGAGATATAAGAGATAAATATGTATTAGAATTAGGAAACAGATTCGAAACACTACAAGAAAAGACGGAAAAAAGTACACTAAACGACGAATATGAAAATTTTGTCAATGCACACCTCGAGGCAGCAGCGAAATATATTCCAACAAAACTCAAAACTAAATATAGAGTCCCTTGGGAAACATTAGTGGTGAGAGAAAAACGTGCACTAGTGAAAACAGCCTCCAAAAACTATCAAAAAAACCCAACAAACACAAATGCCTTAAAACTAAAAACGGCACAATATCAATTAGCAGGCATATATATAAAGGAACAGACAGAATACATTCAAAATCAGATAGATAAGATTAGAGACTCGGTGGAAGATAGACAATCTAGGATAGCCTGGCAAACAATAAACGAAGTGAGTAGAAGAAAGAACACAGCCAAAGCAAAACTGAAAGCAGCAAACCATCAAGAAAGAATAAAAATGTGGAAACAGCACTTCGAAAACTTACTAGGAAACCCACCGAAAATAACACATGAACCAATCACCAGAATAATTAGCAAACAATTAGACATTAAACTAGGACCATTCACACAAGAAGAACTCGACTCGGTTCTCAGAAAAATTAAAAATAGGAAAGCTGCAGGGCTGGACGAAATTCCCCCGGAAGTATGGAAGACCAGACAATTCGACGACATACTGCTCCGACACTGCAATGCTGTATACAATCAAAATCCGATAGATAGATGGATGAAAGGATGCATACTCCCCTTCCCTAGAAAGGGGGACCTCGGATTAGCCAAAAACTACCGAGGCATAACACTTACATCTATAGCAGCCAAAATCTACAATGCCCTACTACGAAACCGCATAGAACCCGAAATCGACAACATACTTAGAAAAAACCAAAATGGCTTCCGAAGAAATAGATCCACGACCTCACAAATATTAACCATCCGTAGAATCCTTGAAGGTGTACGGGCAAAAAACCTACAAGCGACATTAATTTTTGTTGACTTTACCAAGGCTTTCGATTCCATTCACAGAGGAAAGATGGAACAAATCCTACTAGCGTACGGCATACCTAAAGAAACTGTAGCGGCAATAATGACTCTCTATAGAAACACTAAAGTAAAAGTTCGATCACCAGATGGAGACGCAGAATACTTCGACATTGTAGCAGGAGTACTACAAGGGGACACGCTGGCTCCATACCTCTTTATCATTTGTCTAGACTACGTACTTAGAACATCGATTGACAAAATCAAAGAGAATGGCTTCGAACTGACGAAGAAAAGAAGCAGAAGGTACCCCGCAACAACAATTACCGACGCCGACTACGCTGATGACATAGCGATACTGGCAAATACACCTGACCAAGCTGAAACACTACTGCATAGTCTGGAACGAGCAGCAGCAAGCATAGGCCTCTATGTTAATGCACACAAAACGGAATATATGTGCTATAACCAAACGGGGGACATCTCCACTCTAGAAGGAATCCCTCTTAAACTAGTAGACAAATTCACTTACCTAGGAAGCAGCGTCTAATCAACCGAAAAGGACATCAAAACGAGGTTAGCGAAAGCATGGACAGCTATCAATAGGTTATCGATTATTTGGAATTCAGACCTAACCGATAAAATGAAACGCAGTTTCTTCCAGGCAGCGGTCACATCGATACTGCTATATGGCTGCACTACATGGACGCTAACAAAACGGCTGGAGAAGAAGCTAGACGGCAATTACACAAGAATGCTACGTGCAATCTTAAACAAGTCCTGGCGGCAACACCCCACAAGACACCAACTGTACGGCCACCTACCACCTATCACGAAAACTATTCAAGTTAGACGAGCCAGACATGCAGGACACTGCTGGAGAAGCAGGGACGAACTCATAAGTGATGTACTCTTATGGACCCCCACACATGGCTGTGCAAAAGCAGGACGACCAGCACGAACATACATTCAGCAGCTATGTGAGGATACGGGATGTTGTCCTGAAGACCTACCTAGGGCGATGAACGATAGGGAGGAGTGGCGAGAGAGGGTCAGGGATATCTGTGCTACCAGCGCGATATGATGACGATGGTGAAATTCTAAATACATTTCAGCATAAAACTCCAGATTTAATAATAATTTAGGGAAGTACAACATTCCTTAATAACCTTACGTAAGGATTACAGTAATACTCATCTTAAATTAAATTCAAAATTTTAAATTAAAATTTTAAATTCAAAATTTATATTTATGCCTATTAATTCAATTACCCTTCCATTGAAAAGTACGTACACATCACATGGTATCTTCCCATTTTTTTTATTTTATTCATTTCACCTCAAATCTCCAATTAATCCTATTTTTTTTGGTTAATTAAACATTATCTATGATAATTTGTCTATAGTTTAAATTTATTCATATGTCTACATCTAGCTATTAATTCACGTCACTGATTTAATAATTTTTCAAGGTCTGGGTATATCATTATTTGTATTTTTTGTTCTTGGCACAGATTACATCTACTATCAAAACATTTTGGAGTATTTGACTTTTTCAATATGGTCCATTGAAGTGAATAATTTGTTGACAACATCGTTTTTAAATGAGCCAAAACTAAATAGTTTGCTCTCAGTTAAATGATTTCAAGTATTGGTATTTAACACTAATAATTCTATTTGACCCATTGATGGGACCTTAACATGTACTAACACACCAGATCATAGTGAATCAGGGAGTATAGCAATAAAGGGGTACTCTACATTCCCCAAAACTCCAGGACTAGCGCCTTATCATCAGATGGTTTAGTGTTATATCTAGAACACTCATTGGGGTGGGGTATCTTACACCCTCTAATGAGATGCGGTTGGGGTATTCTACAGATCAGCCAACTGGGCTAAAAGCCATTGTTTTTTTACACCACACACATAATCACATTGATCCCCAATCATGGCTCTATCCATGACCAACCCATAATATACAGCCTCTTTAAGAGGAGATCAGGGGGAGGTCATGTGACTTTTTTGTGCTTATTCAAAGGCATCACAACCAAACACTTCTTATAAACATACAAATACACCAACAATTTTACAAATACCAATCTTCACATTAATATGAATAATTAAATAGAGTCTATTCTTTGAATTCTTAAAAAAAAAAATTTAATTTTGCAAAATAGATTTTTATACAATAAGATTGCCTTGTATATTTGTAATGAAAAACAAATGAAATAATATCTTGACTTGAAGCATTATTCAAACATAACACAACCAGAGTCAGTGAAAGGGGAGTGTTTTTTAATAAAAATAGATAGGTGACTGATTAAGGGGAGGCAACTATGGTTGACTTGACCACAATATTCCATTTATAAATACACCCTTCCTTGTTAACCTATTTGTTTGTCTGTTATCATTTCTTTGTAACACTCAACAAACAGTAAGTAGTACAATGTTATTCTTGTTAAGACAGTCTTTTCTCTTCCCCTCTTTTTTTCCTCCCTTTCCTTACCATATATGAATATCATAATAACTAATATCAAAACCAACATGAAACATTCACAAAAAAAATTGTGCAATCCTAAGTGAATTAGGATTAATACATCTTTAAGATAAAAACCAAATCTTGAATAATTAAACAGTAAAAATAAAATAAACAATCTTATTTTTTTCTTGTCCCAAACCTGATTCCTGTGAAAGATCCACATCATTCCTTTGAGTACCAACACTGATTTGGTTGTTTGCCAATTTCTTGCTATGTTTCTTATGCGTTTTTACATCCAAATATCCTCTATTACTGAAATGATTTCGATAAGGGCTTCTGTATTGACAATCCAATTTTTCCTGTCCAAAAAAGATTATGCCAGTTAAAATATAATCTCTAAGCAATTAATAGTATAAACTACAAAGAAATATAAATACGATAAAATACAAATTAATACCATAAAAGATTTGACTAGGACAACAAAACCAAAAATATCTGCTTGAAGGGTTTATATTCCTTGTGAGTTTACTTTTATATAGTTTCAAGAGGGAGGGGCAGTTAAATTAAAAATTTCTTTAAAAAAAAAAAAAAGCAATAGATTTCTGATTTCAAAATAAAATACTTTGACTACATCAAAATTATATTCATTTTAATGATAAGCTCTAATGTTACGTATGGTTTCAAATTGTTTAAATTTAATAGTTTTTATATAATATAAATACTTTGAACAAAATTGAATTTTCATAAGAATGATATATAAGGAAAAGAATTGCATGAATTTAACTGGTTCAATAGCATCTTCTTGCTTATGATAATAAAATTGAACCTATGAATGAATGTCTATACATATACAAAAAGCATAATGAGTGCTCAATGAACAGCTATTTGATAAAAAAAATATACCTGCAGTGCAAAATATACAGTTTTTGTTTAAAAAACAAGAAATTTAGAAATTGTATTCCCTGATAAATTTATTTCACTTATTAAACCAAACTCCAAATGGAGTTTGGTTACTTTTTTCTTTTTTTCCCTTAAACACCAATGATATATTTCACGTTATATTGCCTTGTAATCTATTAAACTTGAAAAATTAATGGCTATGAAATTTTTCTTTCAACTTAAGGTTTTGTCATTTTAATTTTGTTTATTTTATATTAGTAACCTGATTTCAGATTTAAGAGTTTTATTTGAAAGCCATATAGGGTTTTTATAATTTTAGTTTAATTTGAAAACTTTTTTTACAATTTTGAATGAATATTTTTTTGAAATTTATTAGTAATGTTTCAATGTATTCAGTTGTTTACTTGTTTCAAAGAACTATTCATTTCTCTTTATATTTATATCTAAATTTTAGTGGCATTGAGGATTCCTTGTAGCTGTGAGGGTAGAATCTTCTGTTGGCATATGAGTCAGCCAGGTTTCAATCCCAGCTTCAAGAATTTCATATGTCTAGCCACACTGAAGAGTTGTAATACAATAAAACAATCTGTCTGTGGATGACTCTATATATGTGTGTGTAGTCATAATAAATATATCCCATCCCTCTCCAGGGCTGCAACTGGTTTGAACTCAGAGTTTTTCTTCTAGATGGTTTGCCATACCAAGGTTAAAGAGTTCCATTTGCCCTACTATTTACCCATAACTGGAGGGAAAATAGTTGGATTCATACTTTTCCCAAGTACATTAGCACTAAGGGAAATGCAAATAGCCTCATTCAGGTTCTGGACACAAGTTGACGAGTTGACTTCCTAGGATGATAACTATTACGCTATAAACGCCTCCTCAGGATTACTTACATATGGATTAATCACACACACATACATACACACAGATATGGACTAATCACACATATGGATTTATCACAAACACACACACATACACATACATGTGGATTAATCACACACACACACACACACACTCACATATGGATTAATAACACACACACATGGATTAATCAGACACGGTCGAGTGCTCAACCCACTGGGCAGAGCATTTACGTATTTATAACACAAAAATTAAACTGAATTTCTTGTTAAGAAGGAAAAGAAAATACAACTTAATCTTCATTTTTAAAATTTTTTTGTAAATTTGACCACAAAATAATCAATGGATTGATGCAGGTGCACAAAATATTTTTTAAACGTAATTTTAAATCTCCCTTCATTAAGTATCACCCATGAAAATATCCAAATATAAGTACACCTTTTATTAATATTTATGCAATTCTATTTTTGTTTATGGAGTTTCAATGCTATAATTTTGGTAATAATACCTAATAATATCGATTTTGATTGTATGTTGTTCCACTAGAAAGGATAAAATCCCGGAATTTTTGGTGTAGAAGATAATTAACTCTGAATAAAAAATTGTTGGAGTTTGGTTTGGTTTTATGGCATATCAACCATTGTAGGTTATTTAATGGCAAATCCTCTTTATATATATGTATTAAATATATATGATTTCAAAACACATTTTGTAGATAACATTCTTAAACAAACCAGAGCTCATTTTTTTAGCACACTGTTAAATGGTTTCACTTATTTCTATCTAATATGAATAATTCTATTTACTATTAATCATTTGTTTGCACACAGTTAAATGTTTTCAATTATTGCTATTTAACACTAACAATTCAATTAAACATCAGTCATTTGTTTACACACTGTTAAATGATTAAACACTTCTATTTCAAGCAATTCAGTTTAGCATAAGTCATTTGTTTGCACCCAGTTTAAATGTAAAAACAGTTCTATTTGATCCATAGATAGGACCCTATCAAGTGCTACTACTCTGCACCAGAGTTGACCAGGGTGCGATGGCAATGTAGGAGTACTCTGCGTTCCCCAAAGCTCCAGCATTACTGGAACCTCACCATCAGATTGCTTAGTGTCATATCCAGGATACTTGTTGGGGGATTCTTACCCCTCTGCTAAGATACAGTCGGTGTATTCTACAGCCCCAGCTAACTGGGCCTGTTCAGTGTGTACTTATCGATACCATATATAGTTCCCATAAAAAAACTCTTATTGACTTAAAATGGAATTATCTGGGAGGAAATTAGATTCAACTGCTTAAGACAATTTTTCATTAAATCATTTGATCCAGGATAATCATTAATCTCTTAAAAACCTATCTGTTTTAAATGACTGAACAAAGGCTATTTGTAACTCAATATCAAAAGCTACCTCACCAATACATTATCTATTTGCAGAAATTTAAACTACTTCAGAATGATCCATAAATCCAATACTTGATGCAAGATGAATATCAATATTTTTATTGTTCTTTTTAAGAAGGGACCAATAAATTGCTGTTAAAAATAATTAGATGAATCAAAAGTTTCGCAATATTTGGGTAACCTGAAGCACAATTCAGCAGCTCCAGATTCTTTCACCAAGATGATAAATCACACTGGACTGTAAGATGCTGAGCTCGCCTGATATTCTCCCAGTGTTACTCATCAGATTTGACTATGACTTGGAATATAGCCTTGGAATACTGAGTTTTAGGCATGCCTGAACACTGAAGTTCTTGCAATCTGAACAAAATTTCTTGAACCATATGGTTTTTGTACCATAATCAATTGCGCCTTCACCTTTTACACAACAATTGATATTATCAGGTGATATTATAAGGAAGTCAACTGATATTATCAGGTGATATTATAAGGAAGTCAACTGATATTATCAGGTGATATTATAAGGAAGTCAACTGATATTATCAGGTGATATTATAAGGAAGTCAACTGATATTATCAGGTAATATTATAAGGAAGTCAACTGATATTATCAGGTGATATTATAAGGAAGTAACGAGGAATGACAACAACTAAAGGGATTTTACATGGCTTGAAAACATTGCAATATCTAAACAAGGAAAATATCTAAATGTGATCTTTTTCAACATTTTTTTCCAAACTTAGATAGTAACACAATATATATATATTAGTCTTACTTTGAATTATCTTTGCCCACAAGCACTGCCGACTTGGCCCATTGCTAAAAAGACTATTATACTGATTTGAATGTGAATATAATAAAAATTAAGTCAATATTTTAAAGGACTTGTAGATAAGTCTTTTTTAATAAACCCTCTAAAACAAAGAATGATACATATGCTGACTCATCTGAAATGATATTTCCATTACAATCACAGAAGTCGTTTTTTCTTTACGTTCCTTTGCGTAGATTGTTGAATAATTTTCATTCTAAAGTGAAGAGGCGGGTTATATTATAATAATTCTCAGCTTGAGAGGAAGAGACAATTATGATGGAATGATATTCAAAACAAAATGATAAAAGTAAAGCATTCAAATGAAAGTAGTTGAATCAAAATCATCAAAATGCAATAATCAGATTAAGTGAATCAAGGCAGAAAAAAACAGGGAAACTGAAGTATCTAAACTAAAAAAAATAATACAATAAAAAATAACCGAATCAATAAGACAAGTCAAACAAACTAAAAAAATCAATTCAACTAAAGAAATATTGAAATAAAGATGTAAAAAATAAAATATTTGAATAAAAATGATATATTCAAAAGGAATGAATTTCAGGCTGTTCAGAAAACAATGGCCATTTTTTTTTCATTTAAATATATAATAAAATTGATCATTATTTTCTAAACCATTTAATAGTCTAAGCAGAAACTGGTTGCAACATTTTCAAATATTCTTTTTAGATTTCTAATTTTAATTCTAGATATATTTATTTTCTATGCAATAACATTAATACATATTCTCTGGTTCTGGTTTGTAACTTTGTTTTGTACTGACACTATTATTGAAATGTCTAAATAAAACCTTCTAAAACTTGTAGCACATTAATTTTATCATCACAATTACATACTTCCTTTAAAACTGTATATTAGTTGTACCCTAATTGAAAATACAAATAAAAAGGAAGAATGAATTTAAAATTGTTTGGTACATGTCCTTGTGTTTTTGTTTTTTATTTATGTGTTAACTCCTGATAACTCTAAAACCTGCCTTCACCTGTGATATAAATTTACATACAAACATAGAAATTTCCCGTTATTTATTGAGCGCAAAGAAATGGCCATTTAAGTCTGGGACCCTAATTTTTTATTCATACTTGAGGTATAATTTTCATACATACCTGAGTCATAATTTTCATACATACCTGAGGCATAATTTTCCTACATACCTGAGGCATAATTTTCATACATACCTGAGGCATAATTTTCATACATACCTGAGGCATAATTTTCGTACATACTCTAGGCATAATTTTTATACATACCTGAGGCATAAGTATCTCACTCTCTATCACATCTCCATCATTATCTTCAATCAAGCGAACTAGAAAAGAAAGAAAAGAGATTGGCTTTTGTTAATATTGGCATAATGCTGCCTCTCATGCACTTTTTTAAAACTTATTGCATCCTGAATAGTAGTTATGGGAGAGTGGTTTGTTAGCAATGATATGACAATGGAAATCTTACCTAAAATAAAAACAACTTCAATTAATGGCCCAAGATGAGAATCACTGGATAAAAGTCAGCTAGAAAGAAAATTCAAACATCTCAAAGTTAATTACTAATTAAGCAAGTTAACCATAATTCTTTTTTAAAAGATGTTTTTTTGTTTCTTTATTAAATGGCATATCAACCTTCATGGGTTATTTAATGTCAAAGCCATTCTTGTAGAAGGATAGTAGTGGTACTATTTAACCCTCTGCTTGGAGGATAAGAAAGTTTATACCTTTCCTAAGGGCATTAATCAAAAAGTGAATGTTATAACATGATTGGAGTTCAAACTCACTCTCTGGGACATTCCAGTCAAGCACATTAACCACAATGACATAGGACTCCCTCCCTCCCATTCAAAAAAATTATAATTACAACTGTGTGACCAATTTGTGAGAAGGTAATGTAAACAATTAATAGCCCGAAGTGTGGAGTTTGACCTCAAGAAATTCTGAATGAGAACACCATTGATCCAATCTCTCTAAAACTCATAAGGAAAAAAAAGAAATATTGCTGTCCATTCAGGTTTATATTTCCTACATTTTATTACACCCTCACTATTATGCTCTCAATTGGACTAAAACCCTTAGCAAAATTATATAACCCTTTATTCTCTCTAAGTTATGGGTTAAATAGTATGACTACTGTTCTTCTACAAGGATGTCTTTGGCATTAAATAACCCACAAAAGTCAATACACCATTATAACAAAGAAACCAAGTCAAACCAAACAAAACCCTTTATTTTTTCCATCACTTCTTCCCTCGTTTCCCACACCAAGCCTATTACTTGCCAATTAGATTATATCACATTTAGAACTGGAAAT
The DNA here is from genome assembly GCA_963585895.1 of Sepioteuthis lessoniana. Classification (NCBI taxonomy): domain Eukaryota; kingdom Metazoa; phylum Mollusca; class Cephalopoda; order Myopsida; family Loliginidae; genus Sepioteuthis; species Sepioteuthis lessoniana. The sequence goes on along the minus strand of OY757929.1, from coordinate 5,258,059 downwards.
TGATGTTCATGTGACAGACCAAGTAAAACTTAATGAATAACAACTAATTTTCATTTCATTATAGACAAGAAAAAATATTGTATTATTAGTATTATGTTTTTTCTTTTGAAATTCATAAATCCTAGGATCAGTTAAAAAAACTGAATGCACAATATTCTGATGAGAATAAAACAACATGTTTATTTCATGCACAAATGAAACCAAATTTGACATAAAAGACATAATTCTTGTACTGATACCTGTGTCGCTAAAATGAACCCCTCGAGATTTCTTATCAATCTGACTTTTCTTTTGAACACATCTTTTATGTTTTGAATGAACTCTGTTGCAACATGGACCAGGTGTTTTTTCAGCTGTTGTGCTGTTTAAATTGGTCATGTCAGAAAGCTGATTAGAAGAAAAAAGAGAAAGAGAGAGTGAGACTATAATCAATACAAATAAAGGTAAAGAGATGGGTTTACTGTATCTATCTATCTATCTATATATATATATATATATATATATATATACATACACATACATATATATATATATTGTCATCACAGACTGACTGTTTTGTTGTATCACAACTCTTCATACATACATACATATATATATATATATATATATGCATATATATATATATATATATATATGTATATATATACATATATATGTGCATATATATATTTCTTTGCTTTGGTAGAGGCACGAGCGTAGCACGTTACAATCACGGAGGCGGCTTGGCTCTTCTAGAGTCATGCCGGGGTTACTGTCGGAGCCGATATGATGCAGAAATAACCCAAAATTAGCAATGAAGATAGTTGCATCACTGAAGACCTCCTTGATGCATCTAAGATGCATGATTGAAATGAAAATATATATATATATATATATATGTGTGTGTGTGTATATGTATATGTATGTATATATATACATGTATATATATATATATATATATATATATATATATATATATATATATATGTATTATTTGGTCCAGTTTAACCGGAGTTGGGAGTAATTCCATCAGGACAAAAATCCATTCAACAATGAACATTTAAATTTTCCTTGTAAAGAGCTCAATGTAACTGACATTACAGAGCAATAATTTCTTTAAGAAAAAAACAAATCCTAATATGACTGGTTTTGTTTTTTTCTTAAAGAAATTTATATATACATTTTTATATTTTTAATTTTATCATACAACATATGAAAACCCTGTCCTCCTCCTCAGCCACCAATCAGGAGTGATACAACAGTTTAAGTGGCTAAGGTGGTATTGCCACCCATGGTGCCATCAGCAGCTTTTACCACTGGACAGGGTATGCATTTGCTTTCAGATGTGTTCATAAAAGTCATTATTAATGATCATTCATATAACATGTACTTTTCATTTGCGTATGTTAGATCGTGGTATCATGCGCATCCTATTCTCATCGGTTTGGTTGTTTTTCCTTTTTTTTCTTTCCTGTCATATATAGTTTACAAAAAAAAATCTGCTGTCTGATTGGACCCTTAAGATTGAATGTAAGAATAAATGAAAGTTCTTGGTCAAAATTTGTTTAAACAGCTTTCTCGTTACCTTTAGGCCACTGGATTCTTAGCTTACTTAGAATTTCTCTGGAGCACTGTCACTCAACAATGGGATCCTATTGTATATATATATATACAATAGTCATTCAATAAATGTAATCCCTGCATTGTTTGGAATGGATTTATAGTAAAAATATTTGTTTTGATGCTATTCAAAATGGTGACAAATCAAACAAAGACTTGAACAGAGATCTGTCATTAATTTTTGTGCTGCCTGAGAAGAGCAAACCATGAGAAGTTTACCGAACCAAAAACTGCAATTAGCCAGAACTTGTCAAGATCAATTGACTCAAGTGGTGGCAGGGACTGTCCAGATGATACTGCCCATGCTAGGTGAAAGTGGAGGTTAGATGTTCTGTGAACCCCAATAAAAGACTGTGGGATTTCTTGGTTCACTACAGAAAGCAAATGAACCTTTTCAAAGATAAAGAAAGAGTTGGTTCCAACTAGAATGAAGAAACTACTCAGCACATTATGTCTGTTATTCCTTTCTCCCTGTTTCCACAGCTTAAAAAACTGAACAGAAAGTATAAGGCAACACTTGAGGTGAAGGGTATTTTTTGTCCTTCTCCTACTCCATCTGATGATTAGCCATCACTGACATAGTAGTTATCAGTGTCAACACGACAAATAGTCTGACACCAGCATAATAGTCGTCTCAAGGGCTGGAGCTATTTTTGACCCTGCTCATATATATGAGGATCATTAAATAAGTTTACAGACTTTTTTCATATGGGCACTTTTATTGATAGTACACACATGAAACTCTAGTCCCTTTCGAAGTAATCTCCTCCGGCTGTAATACACTTGTACTATTCCAACAACTTCTGGAAGGCCCCATGGAAGTCCTCTTGTGTGAGCATGTCAATCAGACTTTAGTAGGGTGTATTCCAATTGCTGCTGTAGCTGTTCATTTGAACTTGAAATCATAAAAATTGGTCAGTCATCTCATAAGATGTATAGCAATAACATACTGAATTTTCAAGAGTCTATGACAATGTTAAATGCCTGTACAAAAAATGTCTGGAAATTTATTGAATGCACCACGTATATGCATTTGACTTGTTGAACTGACCATGTGTCACTTACCTCACCTGTGAAAATGCACTCCCTAGCCTACTGGTTAAAATTAGAGGGTTGCAATCATCAAAGCAATTAAATCTCAACAAAGCAACTCAAAATCTTTACAAATCAACCAAATATCAACAACACAACTGAACATCTACAAAGAAAATAAATATGAAAGCAAATAAAGATCAACATAACTAAATCTCTACAAAGAAATTAAATCCCTACAAAGCAATTGAACTTCAATAAAGTGAATATATATATGAATACAACTAAATTACAACAAAACAACTAAAAATCTACAAAGCAATTAGATATCAATGCACTTAGATCTAAAAAAAAAAAAAAAAAATCTTGACAAAGCTACAAAAAAATCTATGTGGCAGTTATATTAAATGTACCTCCACTAAACTAGCTGTACTCCACTTAAGAATTGACCTTGTGTGACATCTTGCTCTAATGGACAATTTGGGTAAATATTCTTGGAATTTGACATAGAACGGTGTGCCTTGCTAATAATGAAAAGGGGGGAAAGAGGATACATAGAAGGAATTGAACAGCCAAATCAGGAAAGTATCAGAATAATTGGAGAGAAAAAAAATTACAAGTTCTTGGGAATATTGGAAGAGGACACTATCAAATAAACACTGATGAAAGAAAAAGATAAAGAAATGTATCTCAGATGAACAAGAAAACTTCTCAAAACCAAACTCTGCAGCAGAAATCTCATCAAAGGGATAAACAGCTAAGCAGTCCTCCTTGTAAGATACTGAGAACTATACTAAAAATGGAGGAACTCAGACAAATGGACTAAAAGACAAGAAAATTGATGGCGATGTACAAGGCTTTATGTCCAAGAGATGACCTAGATAGAGTATATGGGTCAAGAAAAGAAGAAGGAAGAGGACCTACCAACATTAAAGATTATGTAGATGCACCAATACAAGGATTTGAGGAAAAGCAAAGAAAGACTAATTTCAGCAGCCAGTTATCAACAATAACAACATAAGAACAAAAAGAAAAACAATAAACACAAAAGTAAAAACAAAAACTAGGAAATAGAAATGGGAAGAAAACAAGAGTATGAATATTTCAAATGACAAATTGGTAAGATTGCACACTAGAAAACCTGATATGGCTGAGAAAGTGAAACCGCAAGAGAAACTGAACCTTTTAATAGCAACACAAATCAACACCTTAAGAATCAATTATATTAAAACAAAAATTAATAGCACACAACAGAATAGCAAGTGTCGCTTATGCTGAGACAGAGATGAAATAGTCAGTTTTATGAAAATAGAATGCAGAAAACTAGCACAAAAGAAGTATAAAACTACACACAATTGGGTAGGAAAGGTGATCCACTGGGAATTGTGCAAGAGATTAAAATTTGACCATATCACCAAATGGCGAATCCATCCTTAAGAATGAGATGCATAAAATTCTTTGGGATTTTGTGATACAAACAGATCAGCTAATCCCCACCAGAGAACCAGTCTTAGCATTAATTAACAAGAAAAAAGGAACTTGCCATCTGGTGGATTTTGCCATTCAAGTGGACTACAGATTAAAAATAAAAGAAAGCAAAAAGATGGATGAATACTTGGAACTTGCCAGAGAATTAAAAAACAGTTGAACTTGGGACTGCTACTGATACCAATTGTAATTAGTACATCTAGAACAGTCCCAAAGACTCGGAAAAATGACTGGAGGAACTGAAAACCAGGCAAACAAACGAGACCATCCAGACCACTGCATTGGTATGATTGGTTTGAATACTCAGAAGAATTTTAAAGACCTGAAAAGACTTGCAGTTGCTAAGACTCCAGTGAAAGACCACTTGCTAAATTTAGAGTAAAAACTTATAGGGAATAAAATAATAATAATAATAATAATAATAATAATAATAATAATAATAATGAAAGATAATTTTTCATCTTAAAATAAAAATGAAATATAGTAACTCAGTACTTACAAAGAAATGTGAGTCTCCATATTCATCAAAGTTATTTCCTGAAAGTTAAAATAATTTAGTTGTTACCAATTCTTCTGAGTTTTTTTAATTTGAGAAATAAAAGTGATATTTGGAAAGATAATTTATCTTTCCAAATATCTATCTATGACTAAAATTCTCATTATTTTTGTATATGTATGTAACATGTAACATGATCTTTCACTCTTTTCTAAATAGAAGCATCAGTATCATCATGGACCATTGTTTAATGGAAACTCAACGGGTTTAGGAATCATCTTGGAAATAAATAAAATCCAAACATTATCTTGTAAGTAAGTAAGTAAAGTTAGCGACCATAGTCGAGGGTGACCCGAAGGCTCCCTTTTCGATAGCTACTACACCAAGGTGTAGGGGAGGGCGCTACTCCATTCCCAGGATTGCTCCACTTTACCCTTGATACGTACCTTGTAATGCTGAGTGTTAAGCAAGGTGGTATCAAGTTCCATTTTTAAAGTCTTTGGTATGACTCGACCTGGGATTGAACCCAGGTCTCCCGGGCCATTGGCGAACACTCTAACTGCTGGGCCAATAAGTAATCATAACTTAATCGAGAAAATTATCCATGCAGTTAAATTTTTCTGTTGATAATATTTTTTATTTTTGTTTTCCTGATGTAACATATCAAAATTGAATCTTTGGTTGTTTTTGTCTGAATTTCTGAGATGAGGAATTATCTTTATTTTTCACTAGTGTACTTGGATTAGGGTCTGTGGACGGAATAAAGGGTTCCATCCAAAATTTTCAAAAGTTACCTTTTACACCAGAAACTTGCTGAAGACCAGTACAATGGCAAGAAGAAGAAGAAGAAGAAGAAGAAGAAGAAGAAGAAGAAGAAGAAGAAGAAGAAGAAGATTTTTTTTAAAGTTAAAATGATAGAGAAAAATTAAATCATTCCAAATGTTAGAAAGAAAGAAAGAAAAATAGAAAAGAAAAGAAAGAAAGAAGAGACATTTGTTAAATAAAAGAAAAAAAAGAAAGAAGTGTAAAAAAAGAAAAAGAAAAAATAGGAAAGCAGAAAAGAAAAAAGAAATCTTTACAAAAGAAAGAAAATAAAGCAAATAAAAAAGAACTAAAGAAAGCAAAGAAGAAAGAGAACAGAAAGAAAAGTAGAAAAAGAAAAGAAAGAAAGCAAAAAAAAAGAAATAAAAAAGAAAAGAAAAGAAAAAAAGACAGGAAGACCACACATAATTATTAAGTGTCCTAATCATGATGGTTATTATTATACAATTGCAAATTGAACAGGAAATTGCTTTATTCTCTAACTTAATGCATTTTAACACTTTTTTGCAAACAAAAATCCGGAATGATGTACCATTTTCATTGCATTACTTTTGATTATTTGAACTTCTTCCTAAATAATAAATATTTTTTATTACACTTTAATAAAGAAAGAGAATTATCTTCCAAAAATTTTTTCCCAACCTCCAGGAAAAAGCACACTTTGAACAATTAAATTTTAAATCCTTAAATTTTATTCCAAATGAATTTGGCTTTGAAGGAAATGATATATAAATAAATATAAATAAGAAATATTATGAAGAAAAAAAATTAACATTGCATTATATTTTTCCTTAAATATAATTTGTTAAATATCTACTTTAAGTTTATATACAGAATTTTAGATATTTCTTTGAATGCAAAAATTATTGAAATAATAAAAATGAGCCATATTCATACATTATCACTCATAAATAAGTACACTCCTACCAATGTTTTAATATAAAGGGAATTTTCTTCACAACTAAAAATACCAGGATTTGATTATTTCTAGTGGAACATTTTACAATCAAAATGAATTTTTATTAAGTGTTACAATATTACCCATAAATAAGTACAGCCTTCTTAATTTTTATTAAAAGTTAATTCTCTAAAAATGTAAATATATAATAATACAAAAATAAATACATCCTTTATATTTGTATTGATGTCTATATTTTTTTTTATTTAGAGAATTTTACTTTTGATTAAAATTTACTTTTTATAAAAAATTGGTAGGTATGTAGAGAAGAGGAAAATCTCATATTTTGTTTTGGCGCGCTATTTAATTCAACACTGAATTTCACCCAATCAGGATGACATATCCTATTCAGCCCGGACCTTCATTTCCGGCTAGCAAAACGGGTGAGCGGCCAAACACTCTCTCTTCAACTTGAGACAGCGACCGGAGCAGTCGTGTCTCTGGTCGTCCCTGCTTAGCGATGCTTTTTGCTAAACAAGCCACCCAGTGGGACATCTCACTGTGGCTTTAACCCTAGCAGCAGCAACATGGACACTCAACGAGGGAACCATCTAATTTATGGATTCTTTGCGTCTAATCTATTTTAGACCAAGGAATCCCAGTTGAATATGAATTAGATACGTTCAGCATGCCTTCCACAAGCACCACAAAAATTTACTATGTCGATCCGAGCGCCACTTCACTCTTGACACACCTAGCTCTCATTTCACCTCTAGTCCACATTAATGGAGATAACGCCTACTCTCCCCAATTACCAGACACACAAAACTACACGGTGACCTTGAATACTTCCCTCACACGTCCAACGACATGCTGCCATCTCAACTTCACGCTAAGCTATCGCGTCTCCAAAACCAACAAACCTAAATACCACGAGTCTTGCAGCACCAAGAACAAACCGCCTCAAAGCTGCAAATAAAAACTTTCGTTGTTGTGTGTTGTTAAAGCAAAGCCTCGTAATTCATTTCTGTTGCCATAAAATCTATAGCGTTAAACAATAACCACTTCACGACATGCTATAGGTATAAGGTGTATCCAAAAGAAACCCAAATTTTAAAATAAGATGATTTTGTATTAAAAAATTCATCACACCACATTAGTTAGTAATAGTTACATCAACTAGATAAACATATGGGAAGCACACTTGTTTTTTTTTATTAGGTTGGGGGAGGCAGTAACTTCCAAAGCTGAATAATGAAGAAGCACTGTGTGAAATTCTGTTTCAAATTAGGTAATTTTTTACAGAGACTTTTGAAATATTACCACTGGCCTACACAGAGGATTGATTGATATAGTATATATCAATATATGATATTGCATTGTACACAATATCAATACATAATATTGCATTGTATACAATATCATAAGTTGTAACAGTATTTCAAATCAAGAAGAACATCAAAATGATCCAAAACTTAGTTGAACTTAAAAATCACTGGACAACTTTGATGATTTCGGGTAATGACTTTAGTCAGGGAGTGTGCATACCATTCAGCTGCTCCTGATTTGGCGAAAAAGAAAGTCAATATGTATTGCATAGTAAGGAATGATTGTTGATCAAGATTAATTGCTTTTACCTTAACTTTTTTAACTAAAAATAAATTGCATTAAGTCTCATTGGTTAATATTTTGCTGTGCTTGCTCGACTTAACATAAAGGTCATCAAATTCAAATGTTAGAAGAGAATTCGAGAAAATGCGCTATAAAATCTGCACACTGTCCCTTCGAAACACAAGAAGAGAAAAAAAATACTGGGAATGATGTATCAATACTTAAAGGGACTATTTAAAGTCTTTTTTAAGTTGTAGGTAAATCAATGAATTTGTTTTTTGAAAAAGTTTTCTTTTGTCAGACATCATTGTAAATATTCTGATTTTTTTTTTCACTGATTTAAAATAAACAAGATTACCAACAGATGTTGTAATGATTCTAATTTATAATTCCATTTGCCAAAAAACAGATTTTAGATTTGATATCAAAAAACTTGTTCTTAATGAAAGAAGAAAACAAAAAGCATTAATTCATTGTGAATATACGTATAAAAACTGGCAACAAAAAGGAAATTGGGCTGGATCAAGATTACTTAGTATAAAAATATACAAATCAGATAAGCATCTATAAATAAAATAGATTATTAAATAATTTGATTTTTAAGATATTTTAGTTTTTATCTGATCTCATATTAAAAAAAAAATTATCAGAGTATACATTGTGAATTTGAAGATGTTAAATAATGAGAAATCATTGATATACAATTAATTATTTTTTCCTATCTTTATATACTTAGTTTGTTTTGTTTTTTTGTGTCTAAAATTGAACTAACCATTTTAATATGTACCTCATTTTGATGAATATTTTCTTTTGTCTTTCAATTTTTAGAAGCTTTTTAATTGAAACTTACTTTGGCTGATATTCTACAAAAAGTTCTGATCAGAAATAAAGGATAAACTTTCAGTGAGAATCAAACTCATGCCCCATTTTGTTTGGGGAAAATCTAGTTAAATGCATCAGCCACTTGACCATCTGATTTGCAAGGAACTGTTGGTTTGCAGAAGCTCAAATGAAACCTATCCTCCATTTTGTTTTCTCCATCACTTGGCACCATATTTATTGTTAATTTTATGCCCTTGTAATTTTAATAGCATCTTTTATTAATTTCCATTTTTAAATGAAGCATTTATCTTTCATCTTTTAATTGCTTTTTTATCACAACTCACTTCGGTAAATATTCTACAAAAGTATAGATCAGAAACAAGAATAAAATTGAAAAGAAATTATTTTCCAATAAATTTATCACTGATATATATATATATATATATATATATATACATACACTACACCAGTTGCGTTGATGGCAAATGCTCCCACTTACAAATAGGCTGAAAAGTACCTCAATATTTATTTTTCTTTTATGAAAAATTCATTTTAAGAGAAGTACACTGGCTAAAATATTAGGAATATAAACAATGAAAATGAGGACAATAGTCCAATATATGTACATAATATAAACAATAACAATTCCTCATCTCTGAAATCCAAACAAATTTTGATAAGTTTCAGAAATATTACCACTGTTGTAATAAAACACTCATTATAAAAAAATCCAATATGTATTCATTTTTTTAATTTGAAATTCATTTTTGATCTTTTTTCATTAAATAAATTTTTACTCTATCTTTTGTCACACTGTTAGTTTTCATTTATATTCTCTCAAAAAAGAAGCCATTTTGTTGATGGCTTCCAATCGAATGACCAACAGATGTTTGGTCAAAAGAAAATCTTCAACTGATAGATGTAACAACCCAATGTTATAATAACTGAAGCAATATAAGAGGTGTGTAAAAAAGTATCGAAGATTGAGCTGTGTTTACGAAAAACTGAAGATAGAAAGAAACTTACACATTATAATAAACTGTATGCTATTTCTTAAAATAACTTAAAATGCAAGAACTAAAAAAACAAATATGGGTAATAGTCAATCAATAGTTGAAGGGACTTTTTTTGAAAGTGATAAGTCTTTTTTGAAAGCGATGAGTTTTATCAAGTTTATCAATTGCTTTTTTGAAAATATTATGTTTCTTTCTGGACAAACTTTATTTGTAAATGGCAGCTCAAACCAAGACAAACATTACCTTTGTTTTTCTGATTATGGTGATATTTCTTCTCTCGATCATGAGTGGAATTTTTTTTAGTCTGCAACTGATCAAGTTTTATTGCCTTTGTGAGGACGAACACCCCCACTGATGAAAGGACAGAAATCTTCATCCACCCCTTCCTCTTCCACCTCCTCCACCTCGCCTTCCACTTCCTCTCCCTTTTTCTTCTTTCTTCTGTTGTTGCACCACAGAAGGTTTTCCTCCTTTCCTTCGGCCCATGCTTGTTTTATTTCGTGAGGTTCCCAGGTAGATGAATTGC